>QVOA01018466.1:0-7500 GCA_014825685.1 Pseudomyrmex cubaensis | reverse complement strand
CACGCTTGGCGCGAGCTTGCACGCATAAGCAAAGAGAGAAGAATGCTGCGCAGAAGGAGCAGAAAAAGGGTTGCATAATGAAACCATACACAGAGGTGTGAAGCTGAGTAGAGTGTGCGAAAGAGCGTGTGTGAGAACGTTCCGTAACACTTTCATAATTAATTAATTCTCGATTTATCCCGTACGAAATCCCATCGTTATCTTCGGAAAATATTTGCTTCCCGTTTTTTAGTTTTCGCTCTGAAAAATCGCAGGAATAATCTTTCGCCGACTTTCACACCTCTACAGCGCTTCGGGAGAAGGGATTGAAGTGTGACAGACGGGGAGGAAAATGGAGCGTTCAAACGGGATCAGACGGGAGGGAGGGAGAGAAAAGAAACACACGGAGGGGAGGAGACAGCGTGTGTGACGGACAGTGAATTAGTTTCGGAAGACAATATATATATTCGCCACATTAGACGAGCATGCACGATCTCTCGTTTCCTCACTTGTTACGCGTCTCAGGGAGATTCCTCCCCCCCGCTCCCGGACTTGCGTTAAATTGCGTAACGCATTAACGACGACGCGAATTTTTCGGAAAAATAACTAATCTCTCCGGCGCGTTAATTTCATCGCGAGAAAGACTCTGGATAAAACAAAGAAATTATTCTCGCGTTTTTTTACATCGCGTATAAACATTCGATAGAGCGGGGCAACTTTCAAATTTTTACGGTCAAGTTTTATTAACCATCGAAGCGCATTTCTTTTTTTTTTTTTAACACTACTGAAACATCTTTAAGTAAAAAAGTTTACACGTTTCAGAAACCGATTCGAAACGAGAAGAGCTCGCAAGGGACGGAAGGTTTATCTTCCGGGTGGGGGGAGGGGGTTGAAATTTATTAGGAGCCAAACGCAACGCGGACAATCCTTGCTTGCGAGATTATCCGATCCGCGCGGACAGCAATTTCTCGCTGATGACGCGACAATTCTATCAAATTAGCAGGGAGAGAGCAGCAAACAGCAAAGCACTTGGGCGAGACATGCAAGAGACCCACATGCAAAATGAATACGACGCACACACACCCACACATCCACACACACACACACACACACAGACAGACCGACACACACGCGCACACACAGACACACACACACACACACACACATAAAATACACGCGTGCGTGCGCGTACGTACAACAGGAGTCGCGTCCTTGTCTTGGGTTTGTAAACGAAAGCTTCTCCGCGAGATGATGATCCGAACACGCTTCCGCGAAAAGCCGCGATTATCCCGAGATTTGGGTATCCACAGAGCGCAACGAATATATCGTCGTGATATTATTTAAATAACGGCGCAATAAATATACGATATACACAATGCGTCGCAATGCGTGTAACCCTCGCAGGGACTTTGGCGCAAATTAATTACGTGAAAAAAACTAATCGTCGCCGCGTCTCGTCCGCAACGCGGGCGGACGCCGAATTGCGGAGACGAGCGAGACGCGACAACACCGATATAACGTTCATATGATATATATATATCAATAGTAATATAATATATATATGTAATAGAAATGCAGAGCAAAGAGAGGATACGAGAAGTAAAAAGTAGTCAATAATAAATTGGAAATATATATAGATGTACATATATGTATATATATATATATATATGTATATATAGAAAATGTATATTGTACGGCTCATCGGAAAAGAGAAGGGCCGCGCGGCGACTCACCGGATCTGGCGGGAGTCTGTAGTCCGTGGATATCTCGCTGCTCGCGCTTCGCTCCTCGGTCGACCTCTCCCAGTCCATCTCTTTTTTCAGGGACTGCAACACAAAAGAGTGTGTATCGAGTTTATATCCTGTGTAATAAAAATGTGGATGTATCGTGCGCGCGAGCGCGCGATTTATATCGAGAGAGAGAGAGAGAGAGACCGAACGTCGCCGCGCGAGCGGGACGCAATATCGAAAATTATATCGTCTCGGTTCTTTCCTTCTTGCATATTAATCGCCACGTTGTCGATGTTGTTGTCCATGTTTCAGACCGATCGCGGATGAAATTGTGAGTTCGCGGGATTGCGCTCGTTTAATAACGCGTTTGTTGGTCCGATAGGAAAAAAAATTGCAATCTCGCGAGTTCAAAGAAAAAATCTTGTCGCGATGAAGATTTGTCGAATTCCAAACTCTCTCTCTCTCTCTCTACAGTGACGTGTGTCAATCGCTGCGTACAGATACCATCAATAGAATACGATAAACTTTTGGCGATTGATGACTTGAGGAAGCAAATGGCGCGACTCGCGATTTAACTTTAAACTGAGTTGTTGAGTTTTTATCTCTCGATATTGATGATTCTTGTTAAATCCTCATTCAGGCAAAGCTACTTCGCGACGAACTTGACGCAAATTGCACGTACGACTGATGTCCCAACGACCGAACATGTGTGCCAAAGATCATTTGTTACAGACATAAATTATTCGATACGTAAATATTAATTATAATATTGTCATTGTTCGAAGTATTTTTTGAATTTCAGTCCGTGCACAAATATCTTATAAATTATTTCTCTAATTTTTCTTTAACAAATGTCGTTGGGACGACATTACCGAAATAATTATTAGATGCGTAAATATTAGTTTCAATAACAATTGTCAATGTTTTAAATATATTTGAGATACGTTATATTTTAATTCCTAACTTCTCGTGTATAAATACTTAATAAATTATTTGTTTAACAAATGTCATTGAAGAAATATTTACTATAGAAATAATTATCAGATATGTAAATATTAATTATAATAATTATCAATGCTTCAAGTAAGTTCTTGAAATACGTATCTAAGGTATCTAACTTTGCAATTAACAAATGTCTGGTTATTGGAACATTTTATACGTGCAAGTTGGTGCAACGGATCCTTCCTTGCCTGAATCAGGATATATGGTTTCTCTATTGAGATTAAATCTTATATAGTCGCTACTTACTAACGGAACTTGCTGGACCGGGGGTAAACCCGACGGGCCGGCGAGGGGCTCGGTACTGTGCGGGGACGGAAGCCGGCTCTGCGGCAGGTTCAACGGCAACACACCACCACCACCGGGCGCGCCGCCGCCGGTGTTGTTGCTGAGGCTCATGTCGGATGGTCCGCTGTGAACCGAGATCGGGCTGAGAGAACCGGCCCGCGTCTCCTCGATGCTCGCCGCGTCCTCGGAGTCCCTCCTGGGCCGGTCGAGGGCGAGCGGTCCCAGACACGGGCTGCCGGGTCCAGCGGGCGACGGCGGACATTCCGTCATGTCCACCGCTTCCGCGGACTCGCTGGGAGTATTCTGAGCGACACTACTCGATTGTTGTTGCTGCTGCTGTTGTTGTTGTTGTTGTTGTTGTTGCTGCTGCTGCTGTTGCTGCTGCTGCTGTTCGCATTCCTTAGCACCGCTCGACATCCCGGGGACGACATTTGACTCTCGTTCCCTGTCTTTGCTGCTCGCTTCTTTTATGCAATCTCGATCTCGTTCTCGTTCCCGTTCCCGGTCTCTTTCTCGTTCTCGATGATGCTCCCGCGACGTGTCAGAGCCACTTGTGTGCTGCTGCTGTTGCTGCTGCTGTTGCTGTTGTTGTTGTTGTTGTTGTTGCTGCTGCTGCTGCTCTTCCCTAGATGCTACCGCCGCGTTGATATTCGTCATATCCGCTAGACCCTTAACTTTGAGGCTCTCCGCTGTCTTGAGGAGGGCCGATAGCTGGCAGTACTCGACGTTTACCTCGCCTTTGTACATGAAGTCGACGAGGGTACGTAGCTCGGCGAAACGTACGTCCTTTAGGATGACGATGGGGTGGCGGTTCGGGTGGTCGAGGAACAGGGCCTGGAAGTAGCTGGAGCACGCGGAGAGGACTACCTTGTGTGCGCGTATCGACGGTCCCTCCGTGCACGCCAGTGTCACGTCCACCAGCGACTCCGACTCCAGCAGTTGACTGAACACACCCAGCAAGTTGCTCTGATGATTGTTCCACCTCAGGCAGTAATGCTCACTTCCCATGTCTGAACTGCACCCCGCAACCCTGCTATATAAGAAAGACCTGCACTCTCCGCGTCGGTTTTTTCTCTCTCTAGATAACGTTTAACGCGAGAGAGAATCGCGTCACGTGGCCCAGGCGATCCGATTTCTTCGGCTACCGTTCGACTACTGCGTTCGAACAAACCGCACGTGTCTCGTTACTTAAGAGAACGCCCCCGAAAACACTTCACGATTATCACGATTGCGCGGATAAATGCGGTAGAGTGAGAACAATATGTATATATATACCTGTTAATACACTTACCGACGATAAGTATACGCGCGAGATAATATCGTACATCTGTCGTGTGATAATATATCATCCGCGATCTCAGGGTAATTAAGTTGCGGCACAAAATTTGAGACACCGTTCTCGAGATAAACGAGAAGATTAAGAATGTTTCTTTTCTTATCATTCCGTTCTGCAATTCCGTTATTTATTTTTTCTCGACAAATTGCGACAAATTGCTCGGGCGCGTGTCAACATTCCGTTGGGAAAGGATCTTCGTTGTTTTTTTTTTTTTCTTATTTTGTATTAAGCGTCCGAAAACAACCGGAGACGAGCGATCGTACATTTGTCAAAGAAACAATTGCAATTGTTAAATATGCAAAGTCAGGGGATATAATATTCAAATATTTTACATCTCAAAAATTGAATTGAAAATATCGAGAATATTGTTTACGTTGAATATTTTCGCATGTTTCTACAATTATTCAATTTCTTCGATACAAATAACGTCCGGTCAATCGGGGACCTTATCAGCGTTATCAAACACCATTTCGCGAGAAGGACCCCGTTCGGTGGATTGCAACGTGAATTGACGAGGCGCGCGATTCCCCGACACGTAATAATCGCGATGTATTATTCAAGAGTTGCGCGCTTTAGTTTGCGCGGCGTTTGTATATCGACGCGTATCGCAGCGCGTGTTATAAACCACCAACGCACTTCTGCCAATGCATGTTTACCGCTTGACACTTAATGCCGCGGCCGCATCCGAGCGTATCCGACGGAGATCCGCTGATATCAGCTGACTGCGACGCGAGATACGCGCTTATCTTTCTTTCCTCTTTTATTATTCCTTATCCCGGGTGTTCGATTATTTATTGCCGCCGCCGCCGCAATGCGTGAATTGCCGTGCACGCACGTGTCACGAACATGCGCGCGCGCGACCCCGCGCGAAACACGCACACACATAATTACGCCGAAGCGTTTATTCTCGCGTAAACGTGCATTCGCGTGATATCCGCGATATATGCGTGCTTGGCGTGGTGTGTACCCCGTCGCACACACGATACTCGCGTGATTCGCTCGATGTGCCCCCGACGTTCCCCCCTTCGATATTACGGCGCGGCGCGTGACCCGAGTTTTTCGCCGCGTGCACACGATACGTCCAAAACTCGGTTTAATTATTCTCCCCTCCCTCCACATCCCCAATGAGAGTAAAATATTTTACTACGGATTAATCTTGGGAGAGAGATTATGTGAAGTTCGTTGCACCCGACCTCCGCGAGTCCCGACGCAAGGTGAGCGTCCCGATGACCGGATAAGTACCATTTCGCCTTTTTTTTACGAAGGAAATGATCTTAACGAAATATTTATTGAATTAGGAATCGATTTCTAAAACCGGCAAATATTTGAAACACTGAGAATTGTGTTGTGTTTGACATCCAAGTATTATTTATTCAACAAATGTGAACCCGGTCATTGGGTTCGTTTACCTCAGATCTTCCTCTTTCTCTGAGATTTAATTCAGACGAACGACATCTCGAACGCAGATTCCGTTGTTACGAAAAGCGAATAGCAAACAGGAAATCGACAACTGGCGAAAGAGATCGAGAGAATCTCTTCTTTGTGCGTTTCCTTTGTGACGTCGCTCGACTATTGCGGCGCGCGATCTCTGCGGGAGCAAATCGCGAATCGACGTCGTCGGAACGTAGAAATAATCAGTTTTTCCAGCGCTTTAAAACGGAGGTCCGGCGCGCATTCAGGCTTCGGATAAATTGCACCTGTCAATGCGCGCCGGGACGGTTATAGGAATTACCTGTACGCTCGCTCCGCGGCTAAATATAGCGTCGGCACGGTCGTTACGCATTGATTTCTTTTTTTTTTTTTTTTTTTTTTTTTTGCCGGAAACTGCGCCAGATCCGCCCGGCGATAAAAACTGTACTTGCCAACTCGCGTCAACTCAAGTTTTTTTCATTGACGATGTAACGAGAGAGTCTCGTCCCGCTTCGCGCACGAATATCGATCGATATGTTTACGAGTCTAATGCTCTCAAATATCGCACACGACCTCCCCCGGGAGATAAGATTTATTTACGTTAAGCCTGAAATAACATTATCATTCTGTAACGTTTACGAGAGAGTAGAACGAACCGAATGACGGGCAGTTTGAGCGCCCAACGAGCGCCGGTTTTAAAGACCCGTCAATTTTTCAAAGGATTCTAAAAACAAAATGCGCCGTAAAAAAAAAACCTAATCAATCCCATAATCTGTCAAGAGCAAAGAGCGACCGTGGACAAAATTGTTAACAACTGGAAAACAAAGCGCCGATTATTGAAAAGGTGCTAACTAGAGAAGATCCGATTGTCCCATTCGTGTGTGCAACGCGTAAAAAATATAAATATAATAAAATACATTGCGAAATATTTAACGCACAGGTATTTTTTTTTTAGATCGATTTTATATTCAAGTTCGTTCTCAACGAACGTTGCACAAGCCTCGTTCTATTGTTTGCGGAACATCTGAAGACGAGTTTAAGACGATGTTAAAATGTAACATTCGAGAATATCGATCGGAATATACAATGTTAAATATTATATAAATAATTTATATAACACGTGAATAATTATATAAAGATACACTACGCGATATTATATAAATAATATGTAAAAATATTACACAAACTCTGCAACTTACTATTTAGAATTTCATGTTCATGTAATAAAGTTTTCCAGTGTGATACGTCCGTGAAAAAAAAAAAAAAAAAAAATCCATAAAGAGAACAACGTTAAACAACTTTCTCAGCTTAAGCCTGCAGTTATCACGTTCCTGCAATAATCGCACGTCACGCAGTTGCGTCCGATATAGTTGTTGTACGAGCACGTAAATGTCGAGTACGAAGCACGTTGCATCGCGCGCGATCGTGCGACGGGGAAGGGAGGAGAATATTGCTGTATTAAACATAAAAAAACTACAACAACAAACGAATTCCCGTGTCACTCACGCTTGTAGGCAGTTTATCACACACACACACACATACTCGCGGATACAGAAATCGTCGATTTAATCTGACGAAGGTCCGGCGACGCGAAACGTCGCTGCGGCTCGCCGCTCTTTTTCCGCGCAATAAACACACCGCGTAGCCCAGCAGATTCTCTCTCTCTCTCGCTGCGCTTTGCAAACTTTACTCACAAGTTACCGGTTTCAGCGAAATCGCTTAATAGCGAAAGTTAAGAGCCCCCCAAAGTGGATGTAC
>QVOA01018453.1:0-18940 GCA_014825685.1 Pseudomyrmex cubaensis | reverse complement strand
ATTCTCCGTGTATAAAATTGTATGGACATTTTTGGCATATAAATTTGCATATTTATGATAATTTGTGTATAAGTATATATAATTATATAAGAAAAAGTTTTTACCGGGTGTTGTAAAGTCTTCCTCATTTATGACGAAAATATTTTTATACAGGATAGTGTACATATCATTTTTTTATATTTTAATAAAAAAAAACATGTTTAGTTTGTTTTGTTTGTTATTTTTTGTTTCAAACCTTTATAGTGCAGCCACATTTGTTTTCTATGATAATTAAGATGTCCACTTCTTCTATATATGTTCTATAGGTATAAGATATTTTAATTATAAGATGTAAGATTTGAACAAACTTTGCGCTAATACAGGGTCCACGCAATTTTCAGAGTCCATTTTCTGATACAGATTATTTCTGTATTTAGATTAACTCTGATGATTCAAATGTGCCGCTTGACATATGAGAGATTACAAATCGCAAAATTATGATAATCTCTTATATGTCGCTTTCACTTGAACCGATTGAAAATTAATTAATTAGCATACAGTCTCACAGAATGATTCGGTGTCAGTTAGAATATATCAGTAGTGACCACTATATGTCAGTGGTTTAGTCTCACCAGAATAAACGAAGTCAATTCCAATCCCTTTATGCGACGTCGAGTATCTGAACTATCTTCGCCTTCGTCCTACATAACTTTTGCAATTAGCATGTTGTTTCCTTCTTTCTTCTACGGTTCTACCTATTAAATAGGAAAATCCGCTCTGATCCTCTCCTGCCGATCACATCTTCCGTATCATCGATATACAAGCGATCACTATGGTATATAACAAATACATCGATTAAATGTGTGATAAGTATTTATGTCATAACTGTATGTACAATTTCCATGTGATAACTTTGTATTGTGATAATCACGAAACTTCTATGTGATAATTACATGTTTCCACACAATACACACACACACATGTACACATTCTTTCTCTGTGAGATGACTGTGTGTGGTAATTGTAACATATATATGTGATAATTATAACATATATTGTATAATAAAAAACTATAAAATTATAAAATTATATGATATAATCAATATAATATGAATTATAATTATATATGTGTGAAAATTAGACATCTGTTAATACACTCATGAATGAAATCTATAAAGACGCGTGTATTGTAAATTACGTCAGTAGAACTACCAGAATCTGTAGACAAATTTCGGTGATAAAACTGCAACCAAAACTGTTCTTCGAAAAAGATATAATATATTCAAATTAAAAACAACGAACATGCGCGATTTTCTCTTGGTGATCTTTGCAGTAAAGATCTATAAAAACTGTTGAAACTATCATTATTATAGTTTAATTCATTTCACAAAAAATCAGCATTATTTTCACAGAAATGTTTTTGTACAAATATAAAAAAATCTGAAGCTAATAAATGATGTCATTTAATTTCATCTTTGATGTATAAGACTTTAACTTTAGTTGCTTTCTTTCTTAACTTTATATGCAGTCTCTTGCAGTATCTTTTGAAAAAAAAGAATGCTTCAATTATTACTTCTTAGTTGATTTCAAACTTAAACTATGAAGCTATCGTCACTTTATATTATCATATGTATATATTAACTACATTAGATATCTAAAGGAATATAGTGCAGATATCAAATTATATCTTTACTGAGATTTATTGATTGAATCTCTCCTATAAGCAATACAATATAGAATTTTTATAATACAGAGAATGCTAGCAGAAAATGTGATTTTTATCTCACTCTAAATAAAGTTATTCATCCTCATAACCATCGGGTAGAGCATTGACTTTTGGGTTGTGGAACAGACTATGATTGCCATCGCCCCATGGAAAAGGCTGAAATCACGAAGGAATGGTAGCAATATGAAAGATTATGTGTCAAATATTAACAAATGCAGCTTGCTTCAAAATGTATCTTCTTCCAACGGAAAACATCCTAATATCAATATCTTATACCTTAGTTCTTATCCTCAGATGGTCATATTTGATAAATTCCGGACGCTCATCGTGCTCGTGAGCTTGATGATTCAAATAGCAATTAACCATTGCCAAACCAATGGCTGGGAAAGCTACAAAGTACGAGAGTCTTTTCCATAGACGAACAGTCTCCTCTGTGAAGCACACAATGTGTCGTTGTTATATAATAGTGCCACATAACTTATTTGATATCCTGTATCTTCTTCTGACTAGAAGACACAACATATTACGATTTCTCGAACACAAAGTGAGAGACATTTAAACAGAATCAATTAAAAAACAATCAACGTTGATGTGAAAGTTGGATGTCAAGAGCGATCAGTATCTGGTGTGTGACGCATTTTAATGCGAACTCGATTGTTTCACACAGATGAATATATTTGATTACAAACACTATTACTTTACTCACCTGAGCTGTGGTGTGCCTCTTTGGCAGCAGCAGTGGCAAAGTTTCTGGAAAAAGAGCGGCCAATTTTCACCCAAGTAGCCATTTTTACTATTACACTGTACTTCGCTCAGCTGCAATGTGCTTGTTGCCTTTTTTCACTTTTTCTACAATTCTCTTCCTTATCATAAGGACGACGGTGACACTACAGTCATAACAGAGAGAAAACTGAGAGCGGCCAGGGCCATGTGAAAAACTAACAGCGCTACGAGTGGAGCACATTGATAACTACATAGCTATGTAAACGACCGACTTGTCGGTGCGTACACTATGTCCAAACGTGGACATGGTTCTATTCCGTTTTATCTCCACAGAGTGCGGTTTTATTCTGTGCTATGAGTAAAAACATTGAAAACATATATATATATATATATTTTGCCCTGACTTACGGAGCGGCAAAACAATTACACATTCTCTTTTAGACTTGGCCGTTCTCAGTTTTCTCTCTGCTTTTGTTTAGTGGGGTAAAATCCCTAGAAAGCCTCTTTGTTTATGTTGTGGTTAAGAATTGTAAAAGTTATTCAAGTGAGCAAAGAATTTATTTATTATTGTAAATAAAACAATATAAGTGTACGTGATAATAATAATAATGAGTGGCAAGCGTGAACACGAGGAAAGCGATACGGAAGATGGATGGATTGGACCATTACCTTCGGAAGCTGCACCGCAGAAGAAGCAAAGAGGTTAGCGTGTAGTAAAGATTAGGCCACTTTTTCAGTACTAAACAATTAAAATAACTCTTTGCATGTGTTATAACTATTTTGATTCATTTCCTCCTTTATTCTTATTACATACATTTTATAATTGTTTGATATATAAAAGTGTTCGTTGTAGCTTTGCAAGGTTTTCAAATATCTGTTTGTATCTCTAATTGTAGTTTTTGTATTTGACGCATTTCTTGATAAAAGAATCTCTTAAATTATTTATTCAATATTTTTGATCTTTTATAGTGCTGGAGTATGAACAGGTGTATATAGATAACTTGCCCTGCTGTGAATGCTATGAAAAATCTTACATGCACAGAGATGTTATTACTCACATTTTAGTAACAAAGTAAGTATATATTAGAACAATGTTTTGTTAAAAGTATAAAATAGTATTTGTTAACATATACTTATCAGAACACATTGATGCAGATCCAACTTTGTCATAACTGCTAGCTGTGACGGACATGTAAAATTTTGGAAGAAGCAAGAAGATTTGATAGAATTTGTAAAACACTTTCGTGCACATTTAATGACGATACAGTCAGTGTCTGCTAGCTGCAATGGCATTCACATGTGTTCAGTCAGTATAGACAAAACTATGAAGATTTTTGATGTTATTAATTTTGGTGAGTATAAAAACTTTTACATATATGTATATGTTTGTGTGTATGTGATTCATATCTTTTAGGTGTTTGTAAAAGAAATATCTTAAAATTTTCATACATCTTGGTCTTGTTGTTTTGTTTAAGATATGATAAATATGATAAAGTTGGACTTTGTGCCACTTTGCGCTGAATGGATATATTCAGCTGGTGATGCTATATCTGCAATAGCAGTGTCTTCACAAGAATCGAATAAAATATATGTTTATGACGGTCAGGGAACAAATACACCTTTACGTATACTGGAGAATTTACACACTAAACCTGTAGTTATTATGAAGGTAAGAGAGTTTAAGGAAATATATCAAAGGTTTTATTGATCTTATTATAAAAAAATAAAACAATTATATGTTTCCTTGCAGTATAATCCCGTTTACGAAACGTGTATCTCGGTGGATAAAGCGGGAATATTAGAATATTGGACTGGTCCAAAAACAGGATATAAATTTCCCAAATGCGTATCATTTGAATCGAAGTTAGACACTGATTTATTCGAGTTTGCTAAAAATAAAACTTATCCGTGTGGCTTAGCAATCTCACCTGATGGCAAACGATTCGCATCTCTCAGCGGTGATAGAAAAGTTAGAGTTTTTAACTTCCGGACGGGCAAACTGTACAGGGTATTTGACGAAGCGCTTCAGAGATTTAGCGAATTGCAACAAACTGTACAGCAATTGCCAAACATGGAGTTCGGACGCCGGTAAATGCGCGTACATTTTTAATAGTTTATTCTCTTTAGATGGAGTTTTAATTAAAAATGTTGATAATTTTATTGTTATCAGAATGGCCGTTGAAAGAGAACTGGACAAAACCGAGACGAATTTGGGAAATATCATTTTCGACGAATCCGGTTATATTATTTTATATCCTACCATGCTGGGTATCAAAATGGTAAATCTTTATACAAATCGTTGTATCAAAATCATGGGAAAACCGGAAAATATACGACCCATGCAACTGGCATTATTCCAGGTATGCGCATAGTTGAGTAAACCACAAGTTGAGTAATTATTACGAGAATCGAAAACCACAATCGTCATTAATCTATAATATTGTGTTTTAGGGTAAAGCGAGGAAAACAACCGCTGTTGTGACCGTCGAAATGGAGGCTTCTGAAAATCCCACATTGGAGATGAACCGACCCGATCCGACGTTGTTTTGCACAGCCCACAAGAAGAACCGCTTCTACATGTTCACGCGACGAGAACCGGAAGACACCAAGAGTCAGGAATGCGACCGAGACGTCTTCAACGAGAAGCCGTCCAAGGAGGACATCATATCCTCCACGGAGGCCACAAACGTGCAAAAGATATACGATACCGCGATCATTCACACGGCGCTCGGCGACATTCACGTGAATCTCTTCGGCAAGGACGTTCCTAAGACGGTGGAGAATTTCTGCGTTCACGCGAAAAACGGCTACTACAACGGTCATATATTTCACAGAGTTATTAAGGGCTTTATGATACAAACAGGCGATCCCACCGGGACCGGCACCGGCGGCGAAAGTATTTGGGGTGGCGAGTTCGAAGACGAATTCAGGCCGCACTTGAAGCACGACAGACCGTACACATTGAGCATGGCTAATGCAGGACCGAACACGAATGGCAGTCAGTTTTTCATCACATTGACACCGACAGTGAGTACAATTTCGTCTAGCAGCGTGAGATTTTGTTCTCCGAACTATACTCGACGCAACATTTTAATGTTTTTTTTTTTGGATTACAGCCGTGGTTGGATAACAAACACACAGTGTTCGGCCGAGTTCACAAAGGAATGGAGGTGGTGCAAAACATCAGCCAAGTTAAGACAAATCCCAAGAGCGACAAACCTTACGACGACATAAGAATAGTTAGTGTAACTGTAAAATAGTTTTTTTTATCGAATAAAACTCGAGATTTTACAACCGCATTTCTGTTCTTCATTATTTCGTGCGAGCACTTCGTCTATTTGCTTCTGCCTTGCTTTATTTGGTGTAAAACTCCTCTTACGAAATTATACGTTCCCGTGCCGCAGGTGAACAAGTTGACGCTGAGTAAATTGTAATTCTTGGGTGTGATCACCAGTGAGTATCTGAATAGCATAAATTGGAGAGGAAAAGTTAAAAGTACGTATCGTATCGCCGCGAACTTTGTAATTCTAAATATCTACCTGGACCATATGGCACCTGTGATCATGAGACTCGCGGTTTGGCTGAGAGAAATCGTATCTGCGGGTCGCTTCAAGTCTCCTATGCCCGCTACCACCAAGCCCCATTTAAACGTCGGCGCCCAGAAAAATACAGTAGTCGGTCCTAATGGTCGAAAACAAAATTTTTCTCTTTTTACGATTTATATTTTTTCGACAAAACTCTCTCGACACAATTTTTCCTATAGAGGAACAATGTTGTAACCTGCGGGATGCAAAAACGCGGCACGGAATCTTTCAGGCAGCGCAGACGCGATCTTCAACATTAATCTCTGATAAGCGCTGGCCATAATTCCGTCCGTAATCCAATTAAAAAAAAAAAAAAAAAAAAAGAATTATATACTTCACACACTATTAGAATCATTTAAAACTTGTATAAAATGTTTTATAAAGTTTATAAACAAATTTATATCTACACATGACAGTTTTTTTAAAATGTACACGTCGCCGCGTGTATTCGAGAAAAAAATTTGTTAAAAAATCTATTATAGTTAGTTTAATTTTTTACGTCAAAAACTACAATTTCATTGTGCGTGCGCACGCAACACCCACCCCTCTCTCTCTCTCTCTCTCTCTCTCTCTCTCTCTCTCTCTCTCTCTCTCTCTCTCTCTTTCTCGCGGAAAGAAAAATTATCTGTCAAAATCAAAATTTGTGATGCACAACGCGGAAGAGAGTGAAATCGTCTTATTACAAGTTTTAATGAGAATATAAAATCCGAAAGAAATAGAAAAACTAAAACATGTCTTGCCACGTGTCTTGCCAGAAAGAGAAGAAATCTGAGTCGTGTTGGAACGACATGGAAGAATTGAAGTATCTGATATGTGCTATTGATGCCTGGTGGGCGAATTTAAACTTTATAAAACTTTTGTGAAGATAAATGATCATCGGAAGAGACTATCGCGCTGTGAAAAAAAGTTGCTTGATCATTTCCTTCCATTGTGCAGCAAATCTCCGAGCGTCCCGTCGCCGTCGTTACAAAGCGTAATCCTTCCCCCACGAATTACGGAATTTCCCTGCTCAACTCCCGCTCAAAGACCGCCGTCTGTTCCGCCACCCCGTTGTTGTCCGATCACTTTCGGACCATGCTGCCCTCGTTTGTCGACCATCTGTCCGCCGCCGAAACCGTCCTGCTCTTCCGTCGAAGTCTGTTATCGTGCTATTTAAATAAAATGAAGAGGGAAAATCTTACCTTTTAGAAGAAATAAACGAGTTTATTAAAAATCCACATATAAAACATCCATGTTTATACTCCGTCGATTTCAAACAAAAATCTCTCTCTCTCTCTCTCTCTGCGTACGCGATCCCGAATAAAAAATATACCCAATTTCCGGAAAGCGAGCCGCGATGCGAAAGCCACGCAGTTTGTGCGTAACAAGTATCGCTTTGATCCTGTAATAAAACACCAGCAGTGTTCTCTCATAGGAGCGTGTGATATGTTTTGAAATAAAATTGTTACCAATGTGTCTCTCTTTTGTATACATGTATGTATGTGTGTGTGTGTGTGTGCGTCGAGTTATATGCCAGACGCCTGTGTTAATACAAATAGATATTTCGCATCGTTGTGAAGAATATTTATTTGTTCTTCGGCTCCTATTGGCCTGGAACTCATCTCATTTTATTCGATCTCGCACAATAACGAACATTGGCTCCACATTATACATATATAATCACAAATAGATTTATTTATTCGTAGTTTACACCAATGTCACAGATAGTTCCTAATTGACATTTGATCGTCAAAATAGAATTAGTTTATATGTATATATATATATGACATTGTATATATATATAATATATGTATGTGTATATGATTCCCTTTCTTGGTCGGTTTTCCGTTGTTAATTGCTTTCATCTCGCGCAAACGAAACGCAATTATCTCGCGCACTTTTTAAGGCTTCTGAGGATAGTTTTTTTTTCTTCACGATAGAGCCAAAGTGTCTGCTCGCCGTTCTACGATTAATTTTCTTGCATTCTGTCTCGAAGTTAACGGATAGACTTTTTTTCTTCGGAAAACAGAAACCCATCCGTTTTTTTTTCTTTTTAAAGAGAGAGAATGCGAAAAGAAAATTAAATCAATCAGGTATAATTAAACGTCGCAACTATCAGCATATTGTCGCAGACATCAGTCTAGAATTGTTATGAATACAAGTAGCGTTTGTGCGCGAACACGCACACTCGTACTGTCGCCGAGAAGAGCTTCTCAGAGAATGAACAGATTCTCGCAGCTCTTCGTTTTCCCTTTAAAACTGAGCAACCGCTTCAAAATCTGACTGCCGTGCTTGTAACGTTTGCCGTCTTGGTCCCGATTGCGCTTCGAGTTCAGTTTGATCTGCGCCAAAATGCCGACCAGGAGCTCGTCCACGTGATGATCCAGATTCAACGAGGTCTCGATGAACTTGCACTCGCAGCTGTTCGCCAAACGACGGCCAACTGTATCGAAAAACAGAAAAACCGAGGATCCGATATCCATGCAATTCCAACGTATTTAATTGCATTATTCAGTGTCGATTTTCGTACTTTTTCTCGCCGAGTAAATTTTTCATCGAGTAATTGCTGAAGTAATTTGTTATTTAATAATCGACGTTTAATTAAAACCTACATTAAAAAAAAAAAAAAAACTCACCTTCGGACGGAACCTGCCGTTGCCTTTCGAGATCCACTTTATTGCCGACCAGGATCACACCGTGAGTGGTCATGTAATTGCGATTCGTCAGATAGAGCAACATCTCCTCCGCCTCTTTGAAGCTTCTTTTGTTCACCACCGAGTACACGACCACGTATATGTCCGGATTGTAAGTCGAGCAAAAAGTCTCCACCTCGGCAGGAATGAAACAGAAGAAATAGAAGAAAATTCTTTTCGTCGCGGGAAAAACGCACACGTTTGATTTCCGAAGCGGCGGCGGACGAGAAATCGTCGGCTTTTTTACTTTCCGGTCAATCGGTAAATTACGTCGCTCGAATAATGAAACACGCGATAAGTGGCGTGGAAATATTTGTGCATTTATCGAATGCACAAAAAGAAAAACGTATTTATTTTTCAGTAGGTCGCGTGTTTTTAAAAGCTTTTTTTTTTGCGCCATTGCACTCACATACACGCTTTATCATATTGCACCTGACAGCGGTTTTCGCTTTATCATATTATCGTATATGCGCACGCGCGCGCGCGCGCTGAAGTCTCTCTTACGATTCATCTTGATAAATCCGAACAAATAATTCACTTTGCTTTCTCTTCCGCCGCTCTCGCCTACTGATCTTCCGAGTCGATTCGTCTTCCTTTAAACGG
The DNA here is from genome assembly GCA_014825685.1 of Pseudomyrmex cubaensis. Lineage (NCBI taxonomy): Eukaryota > Metazoa > Arthropoda > Insecta > Hymenoptera > Formicidae > Pseudomyrmex > Pseudomyrmex cubaensis. The sequence goes on along the minus strand of QVOA01018453.1, from coordinate 9,653 downwards.
ATAAAAAGAACACTCATATTTTTCTCATGTGCATCTACATACGTGCACGCGCATCATATCGTATACTACATGTCGATTTGTATTGCAACCTGCCTTATCCCCGACGTTTTGACGGGCAGGAAACGATAAGGAAAACTCGATAAGACAATTACGCTACAAGTCCATTTACGAATCATTATAAAGCAATTAAATTACTTCTTTCGATGTTTAATATACAATCGGTACGGTAACATCACGCGATCGCGATTCCGTTGATACGGCGACATTATTTGCGACATTCTCAAATGTGCAGAGAAAACACACATCACACATTGCTATTTACTCACTGACATGTCTCCAGCTCTGTGATCAATGATCTCCAATTGTGTCTCCTGTCCGTCGAGCATCACGCAGATGGTCTTCTGCGCGCACTCCTCGTCTGGAAAAATCGCGCAAAATTTGCTAAGATGCTTTGCAATAAAGATGTAAACTGAAGCGAAATGAGAAGCAACACGGAAGACGATATCTTCTTTCTTACGACGAATTCGTAAATTACGCTTTTTCTTACGCGCCACTAACAATTTAAGCTTGCAATATTTCTCATTTAACTGTATACAATAGAATGGCTTTTATTTTCGACTTTTGAAAATTTTTTTTCGCGGCACTCTCTAGAATAGTATCAATTGCCAAAAACATAATCTGTGAAAAGGTTCAGCTCGATCGGATAAATAGGAAAACCTCTCTCTGTGCTCTTAAACATTGAAAATAATTATTTTAATGCATGAAGAATCAATTTTATTCGATTATCTTTCAACTTATCGATTATATAAAAAAAACATGGTAAACGAAAGTTGTAGATCTGGGTCAGAAGTACATTTTATCATTTATTACTTTTTTTTGTACTAACGAAAGTTTGTTTTTCGAAAAAACAAACAAAAAACGAAGAAAAATATTTAATTTAGTTATAACTCTTGACAAGACAAGTGAGATGTAAGACACCGAGACAAAATCTCTTTCAATAATCCGATTGGATTGAACTTTTTTACAGATTATTTTTCTAGCAATTGGAACTATTCTAGAGGGTGGCGCAAAAAGAATTCACAAAAACGTTCACCAAGAGCAAATAAGAGCCATCCTAGGATTGCATAAATTCTTCAATTTTTTTTAATGACGCACTATTTTTCATAACGAAAGAAAAGAAGTTGTTGTGAGAGAAAATATAACATGTACAAAACGATGTTTATCTTGAAAAGACAAATCGAATTACGCCCAAACCGACGATAACTCTTGCTACGAGAAAACCACGGAATCAATCGTTCGTTCTCCGAGGAACCATTACGTGATCTGGGTCGAGCTTGTATTGTCATAATAATACGAAGAAGAAAGTTATCCGTCACGTTTATTCGTACATGTAATATCGAAATATCGATGAAGCTCTCTCGTTCGAATCCGGGAGCAAGATCGATCGGGTTGGTTTTGAAAAGCTAGCGGGCGGCCAGCAACTCCTCGTGACGGGGGCTCATAAGCATGTGCAGTTTCAATAAAATCAACGCTGAAAGCCACAGGAGTGACCTAGTCGGAGGAAACATGCCGGAAAATATTGTTGGTATACGCGCGCGCACTCGAAAGACAAAGCCTTAACGAAGAAGGTTTTGAAAAAAGCGAGCGAAAAAAGCTCTTCTGTTTCGGTCAACGGCGATTCAGTTCAAGATGTTATGCGTGTACAAATGTTATTGATATATTCATGTTTCATATGTATTGTACATGTGTATGTGTGTGTGTGTGCAGACGTTGTTATATTAAACTCATCGAGTTGTCATTCGACACCGATACATCCGATTTACCTCGTCGTAACGAGGTCCGATAGAGGCAGAACCGCGGAAAATGTACCGAAACGTGTTAATCGTAAACGAGCGCGAGTTCTAATTACAGATGTAGGCGCGTACGCATATCGAACTGTGCTGGATACGAATTTCATTGAATTTGCAAAGAGAAGCACCAATCAAGCTTCAGGGATAATTCATCACGAAATTGCGCTGTGCCAAATGAAATCAACGTGTATTATTAATAATAATTTGGCACCGACAGGCTGTTCAGTGTTATATTGTTATTGTTTTTATAACGAAAGCTGCCGCAGGCAACCTGTCCTAAACGTTTCCGCCCGCGCGAATATAAATTCACGTTCCCGAAATGTACGTCGCATGTGATACGCTTCGTTCATATTCCTGTGACAATATATTGTTGATTGCAATTATATTGTATATAAAATTGAACATACATCGAATGTTATTGTAATCCCGAGTTATTCTCTCGGGGGATTTTTTTGTTCGATGTTCCATTTACTTATTTAAATGCGTCGTACATTCATAGATTTTTTTTATGACATACATATGTATCTCAATTTTTTATGATATATATTTCAACATTCCGATCGTTTCATCTGTAAAAAAACGCGGAAGCGTGTTTCCTTTTCTCATATCTCGCGTCTATATATATTTAAACGTCGATAACGAGATTAATTCTAACGAAGCGGAAATCGATGAAGTCCTTTGTAAAAGTGTTAATGCGTGTGTGTGTGTGTGTGCGCGCGCGCGCGCTTACCAAAATAATTTCCCCGTAATTAGTACTTGAATTGTTAACTGACACACAATCAAAGTCACAAAATGTGCTTCTCGCGCACGGCAATCTCAATTCACACGGACGCGCTTTTTATAAGAGATTAATTAAAAATCTCGTTCAAACGGAAAGGCGCGAGCGAGCGTAATTTCGCGATTAACAAAGCTCGCGCTCGTCTCTCGTCGAGGGTAATATAATATCCGCATTTTAAATGCACACACACACAAACTGGCTGCGTAATACGCGCGTTGCACGTCGCGGCGGTCGTAACCTGCCGAACGCAGTGTGTTCCTGAAAAGACGTTTATCCGACGACGCGGAGTTCGGAGCTCCTTTAAAAGCGGTAAAACACCACAGAGAGGGGAGGAGGGGCGACATCAATTTCCTGCCACAAAAGGCGAACCGCTGGGTCAGACGCATTCTCGAATGAAAAGAAAAGTAAGCAGGCCTTTGCGAATAGAAACGTAATTGCTATTTTTTTCCGCTCTTTCTCTCTCTCTCTCTTTCTCTCTCTGTCTCTTTCTCTCTTTCCTCCGATATATCCGTAGATTTAATCACACAAATGATTCTATCGGCGCTTTTTATATGAAATGTTCAATTTCTGCAGCGCGTCGCGCGTTACACGACATCGAATCAATTCTATTGGTGTACGAAGAATTAAATTGAATGACGAGAGAGAATGAACAAACAAACAAACGGCGCTTACCTGGCGAATAGTCGTAGGCGCACCTACACTCGCTTGTGGCGAACTGGCGAACGAGGGATGTTTTCCCGACCCCTTGCGCGCCCAACATTCCGACTTTGTGCGTGGCCACCTGCTCGGCTTCGTCCGCGTCGCAGACCAGACCCTGCGACGCCAGGCTGGAATCGGACGGAAATAAAACGCTGAAACTCGAAAAAGTAGAAAAAACATCTCTACGTACGCGCGATGAATAAATGATGTAAAATGCGAACCGGAAAACGGTAATTGCGAACGTATTTGTCGTCGCGCGCAAAATTCTATTCCTCCTCGACCAGACACGCGGCAAAAAAAAAAAAAAAAGAAAATTGAACTTCGTCCGTAAAGAGAATTTGCTATTTGAGAGAGTTTAAATGGAATGTCATTTCGGGGTCTCTACACCCACGATAAAGAGAAAAAAATCCCGAGCAAACAAGATAACACTGTTGTAAAATTACGTTTTGAAATAAGCAGAATCATTCCTGCAATTTCTTTTCTCTATATTTAGTCCTTTCTCTTCTAATCGTACTCGTATTATATTATGCGATATTATCGCAGAGACGAATGCACATGTTCGAGCGTAGATCGTAAGGGCGATATATTGACGACAAAGATATATAGTCGAATATACGTTGTGCTTATTCGGGAAACGCGCGCACATACACACGTATAATTTCGCCGACAAGTTTTATTAAGCTCGTTGTCGGTTATTATCGCTATTATCGCGGAAAGCAGTTTTGCTTCCAGGAGTTTCTGCGCGCTCCCGTCGCGAGAATACCGCGCGACAATTTCACCCCGCCAGAAAACGCGATTACGAACGCGATACATAATATTTTTAGAAACAATTCAATTAATTAAGCAAACTTTTTTTTTCACTCTCTCATCTTAAACACACTCCTCGTTGTTATTATTTTATTTTATTGTCGTCGTCATTAAGGAGATCCACGTCCCACTTTCGTCGTGTCGTTATCGAGTGAAACAAGTATATGCTCTTACGAGCGTCTGAAAAGCGTATTCCAAAGAGTAGATGTAGACCGACAAAATGAGAATTCATGATTCTTCGAAGCAAGACAGAGCAAAACGCGAAAAAGCGTCACAAAAGAAACGCCGCGTATTGTAATAATAATACCGCCGGATTCTTTTTAAAACGTCTATTTTTATATTCCTCGAACAACGCGACGACGAGAATCTGAGAAAGAAATTTTATACTAAAAAAAGAGAGAGAGAGAGCGCGAGAGAATTCGCGCGAAATAAAATTATTCGCAACATCGGGTCATTTGTAGACCGTCCTCGTTCGTTTCAATCCTTTTCCGCAAGAAGCACTTTCTAAGATTGACACGTTGTGCGTCGCGTCGCTTTACGTCCCCGTGATCGTCGCGGACGGCGGATTTTTGCCCCGAAGACAGCGGAGAAAAAGCTTGCGAGCGGACGTCCTTTCGTAATCTCCTTCAAAGGAGAACGCGGGATGAGTTTCTTTACGGCGGTGATCCTTATTACCCGTGCAACCGGTGTATAATTACCCGCAAGCAATTAAGACGCGCCTCAAGTGGAAGCAAGTTTATCCTCAAGGATTTGCGCGCGCGAGAGTTTGCGAGTAATCGAGCGAGTACGCGCGCAAATAATCACGAGAAAGCGAAGCGGTGCGGTGCTCTATGTGTGTGCGGAAACTGCATCGACAGATAAAGTTTAGATTTCGACGTGTCGATCTCCCGTCAAAGGCAGCGCTACCGCGGATACTAGTTTCTCATTCGCAGGATCAACGTTCTCCGCGCGCGTGCGATTTTTCTATCGCGGATAAATCTCTTCCTCTCAAGGTCTCCCAATATGTACAATTTTATTTTGACGATTGAGACGGAAATGTTTGATCCCCTCTCACGATCACTTCAGCTTTTTAATCATTTCAGTCGACTCGAATTCTTACAAAGATGATCGTACCGGAGGAAAGAGTCGAAAACGGGAGGTTTTTCCGTGAAAAGTCGAACGAGAAATTACCCGAATTTTGTTTTTTTTTTTTTACCGTCAACGAGAGACGTGACGAGGTCGTCGAAAGCAAGAAAAACATCCAGGATTAGGAACACGGAAAATGCGGAGGAGGAAAGTATCCGCAAGTGCGCCACACGTCAAACATTTCCGTCGTGTTTTTCTGTATCCGATCATGTCGCATTACACTTTTACGCCCCCGTAGAAACGAAAATTACGAATGATTATATTATGAGGCTTCAATTCCACTTACGCGATACTGTGTTGTAATATAACTCTCGCAATTATTATTATTATTATTATTATTATTATTATTATTATTATTATTATTATTATTATTATTATTATTATTATTATTATTATTTGAACGATGACGGAGAACGTCAATGTATAAATTATCTTCGTATTAATTTCGCACACTCTTCTTCGAGCGTGAGAGATGAAACGCCGCGAGTGCACTCGCGTCGGACAATGAAAATAATTACGAAAACCCAAATTGCCGGAGAGTTTTCTCCTCCACAAATTTACAAACTGTAAATTACAACTCCGTAGTTGTTAAACAATTGTTTACACTCGCTCGACTGTTTCTCCGAGATAACTACTCTCTCTCTCTCTCTCTCGGAAACTTTTCTAAAATGCGAGATCGCGCACAACTCATTGAAATTAATTTCCGCGAGAAAAATAAATTTCTTTCTTTTCCGCGCGCGTGCACGAACCGTCCGCGAGAGATAACGTCCTTTAAAAAAAAATGACCGGATGTACATCCTTACCTAAGCCGCCTCATGTCGCGGGTGCTGCTACAGTTGGACGAGTTGGCGCTGCTGCGGCGCGCCTTGAATAAATCACCCACGTTGAACACCCCGTTCGCCGTGATGGAGAAGGATCGGAGTCTGTAATATTCCACGCCTTCGTCGTTGTCAGCCTCATCGCGATCTACCACGCTGCCGCGCTTTGTATGGGCCATTGGCTGCAACAAATAACAATTGCGCGCGATCGGTTAACGGCGCGCCATCTGATACCGAACAATTGGGAGGAAGAAAAAAAAATATATATATAGAATCCGTGAGATTAAACGTCATTGGAAATGCTGAAAGAAAATCCGCGAATCGTTTCGCAGCGGTAGTTTTATTCCCGACAACTTTGCGCGTATTTCTTTAAGAATAAATAACGAATAAAAATTATTATATACACGGAGAATAAATATTCCGTAAATATAATTCCATTTGCAATGTTATGTGCAAATTACGTACGCGCACGTGACATTTTTAATGAGATTTATCTCACACGTTTATTGATTAAAACATTAAATTACGAGAGCTACGAGGGTGATGAAAAAATCGTGACGTATTTAATTCTGTAAATTTCGCGCTGTGAATTGTCGCGCACGATGCTCTTATTTATCTTTTTTTCTGCTGTGAAACGAGAAAGAGGTGACAGAAATGCGCGATAGACTCTCGAGTGCATATTAAGGTCACAATGAATCCTAACGCATTCGCTGGTCGATGCAAACGCCGTGCGCTGTAACATGTTCATCGCGATTGTTCAGCTCGTCTACTTGTACATACAGAACATAAGTATGTACATACGTACGTACGTACGCGACTGAATGTGTCGACCTTACATCGATAGTTCGAACTGCGCCTCACTTCGCATCTCGATCAAATTCACCTCGCTTCTTCTAAAAAAGCATCGTGATATAAAGCGATGAAATAAATATTGACGACGTCGAAAAATCGTAATCTCCCGCTATTTCGAATCTCGTTTCTCTCTATCCATGACGAGAAGTTAACGTCGACCATGTTCTCGTCATGCCGAAAAAAACCTCGCGTGTGACGTCAGTTTGATTTCATCGAAGCTTCACAGTTCGCCGAGTCCCGAGTCATTTAACCGAACGAGAGAGAAAGAACGTACGTCTTCGACGGAAGAGAAAATTCAGATGGTTCAGTCAGAATTTTCAGGTGGTCGAATTCCCAAGTGTTGGAGCAACATTGAGATTATTAATGAAAATTTACACTCGAAACCACCGACTCACGAAAATAGACTAAGATATTCTGAGCACACACACGTACGAACCGGGAAATGCAATTTGATGAGCGGTCACAAATTTAATATTTAAACAATTAAAATTGATCACTGAGATTCGCGCAATTCCAACTTGTGTAAAATATTTCCGCGATATCATGTTCTATTAATACAGAGACAAGAGGTTTCCGCACACACGTCTGCGTGACACGAGAAGCAATCCACTCGTCCTTCCTGAATCCGTGATGGAAGTGCCGACATTCGCTGATCTCGGGAAAAGCGCGAGAGACGTTTTTACGACGGGCTACCACCATGGCAAGGGCCTAATCAAGTTCAACGTCAAAACGCGGTCCGCCAAGAGATTTCAGATGACGAGCGACACCACGTTGAATTGCGACGAGTCAAAGGCGAGCTTTTATATTACACAAGCGTTTTTTTTTTTTTTTTTTTAATAGTTTGCGAAAATCACCGAATCGCACTCTCTCGCCGAAAGTTCCGAAAAGTTGAGTGAAATAACGAACCTCCGACGAATTTCGCAAGTTTATATATACATGTCATAACGAGAGACAACAGGTAGGCGTTTCGTCAAAAATTTGTGGAAAAATGACTGAGCGGCTGGCGCCGCTCGTTCTCCGAACATTTTTGCGAGAGAATATTGCCGACTCGACTAACTCGAGCAGCGATATTTGCTTTTGTCTATATATCGGATTATGCTTACAATATATATGCGTACTCGCAGCTCAGCACGGACACGTGGCGAGAGCATCGCTTTAAACGCGGAGATATATCTGTGAAAATATATACGGATCTGATTTCCGATCCTTTTTTATAACAATATACACACGTGTATATAAACGTGAGCTTATTGTCAGCTAAATTTGCACGCCGATATTTTATCTACACACGTGTGTGCCTTGGGGGAAGGAAAGTGTTGCTGAAATTCAAATATCATCAAATTCCAGAAAAGAGCAATAACAAGCCTGTAAAACGCTCCGCGTTGTTTAATTGTCAATAAAGTTGTTACGGAAGCTTGCACGTCAGCAGGCCAAAGTTGGCTTTTTATTGACCTTTGCTAGAATTTGCGCGCGCTCACATGTTACAAACGGTTAAATTTGAACAAGTGTCGTTTATTTGTTTGTTGTTTTTTTTTTTTTTGGTTGCTCTCTTTCGAAACACAGGGGGTAAATTAAAAATAAAATAAATTGAATATACACATGCGAACAATATTAATCGGAATAATCTCGATAACATGTGTTTTTTCTCGGATGGTGATGAGATACACATGCGCGCGCGCGCGCGCACGGGCAGGTTTCGAAACCGGAGAAATAAAATCCGGAATAATTTACTCACAGAATGAATTTTACGACAGTTAAGCGGTTTAATGGAAACGAAGTACAAAGCGGACGCCGGAGCTCTGTTGCTAAAATGGACGACCGAGGGCGTGCTTTTCCTGGGATACGAGTTTAATGGGCTGCTAATGAAGGGCGTTGATTTGCTGTCCGAGTGCACTTACAATCCGGAAACGGCCGCGAAAAGCGTGAAAGTCGGATCCAGATTTGCTAATCGGAGGATCAACGCGCGCTGCGAGATCTGTTAGTTACACACGAGTCTTCCGATCTGATTTAATTAAACTAAAATGCTCTTCTCTCTTGATAAAGAAGTAGAATAAATAACGTTCTCCGTATTAGAGGATGAAAAGAGAGAGATAGAGATAGAGAGAGAGAGAGAGAGAGAGAGAGAGAGAGAGAGAAAAGGAGAGACATGCATAGCTTTCGGAGAAAGATTCTAACGTTATAATCGCTTTACCGACAATGCCCGCAGAACCTTGGCGGGTTTCTCTCTGAGAGAAGCGGGCGGTAAAATGTATATTATATATACTATATACTGTTATATGTCTATTTTATATATATATATATATATATATATATATATATATATATATATATACTGTTTTACAGAACAAGATCACTCTATTTATAAGTTTCGTTAAGGTAAAACAGCTTCGGTAAGGTCACCGCTTGCGCGTCGAAGAGTAAAAGGGCCTCTATACGGTGTCTATTTTTAGCGTGAGAAATAAAAAAAAAAAAAAAACGAAATTAATTATATACTCCGAAATCACATTCTCTCGGTCTCGTTAATAAAAGGATGACAAAATAAAGAGCGCGATGTTGTTTAAAAAGAATCTTTTATGTGCACACGGAATTACCTTCAATGTCGTAAAGCCTCTCGCGCGTAGGAACATAAATATAAAACTAAGAAATATATAAGGCCAATACGAGCCGTTTCCAAGATGTTGAGCAGAAACTATACGTGTATCTATATATATATATATGTATACA
>QVOA01018452.1:0-12390 GCA_014825685.1 Pseudomyrmex cubaensis | reverse complement strand
TGCGATTAATTATACTTTAGTTAATATTTGATTTTCGGAGAAATTATCTTAAAACATGTTATTCTCGATTATATATTACAATATATTTATATACATAGGTTAATAATCCTCTTTTATCGTTAATTTCAAACTCTAGAGCGTGAAAATATAAGCTTATTATTTATTCATTATGGGGACGAGAATAACGAGATATTTGATGTTGTCCAATCAATTAGCGTTGTCACGTTTATTTTACCGTAGCAGTTACATTATTTATAATTCAGCCGCAGTAAGATTTAGAGATCGCTTGTGTTGTGCAGTCGAAATAATTAATCCGACTGCGTGTCACGTTTGCACGAATGATTTACACGAACACATTTACGCGAGCGAGAATTTCCAGGCTTTTTTTTTGCGGCTAAACCGTCCGGAGGTTTAACCCGGCGGCAGTCTTTTCCGTGTCGACAACGAAAACAAACTTGCGCCATGCTTTTCGACGCAGCGAGAGCAGCGCGTTAGAAGGAACTCACGCGGGCGCGGAAATTTTCGTTATTCATCGCGTCTTGCCGCGAGAGTTCGAGGGTGGCCGCGCGGCCGCCGGAACTCACCCTCTCTCGGGTCTGCATTGTGCCAACGTATCCGCGCTCATACCGCAGCCGGATGTATAACCGACCAACCCTCTGTCCGTCAAGCGTCCGCAGCGGAGTCCGCAACGCGGTATTGTCGTAAATAATGAGCCAGCTTCAGTATTTGTTTATTCAGGGGGCACTCAACGCGTCCCGATTCTCCTGTCCCTCTCTTCCTCTCGCGGCGTCACCCCTCGACGGCCGATGGCGAGAGCAGTGCGGCGCAGTAGATCGTCCCCATTATTTACGAGGCCGCAATTAGCCGGGCCACGAGCATCTATCCTTCACACCCGAGTAGGCTTAATAATTCAATTAAGTGACGTACAGGTGAGAGTGATGAGCGCGAGGAGTTCGAAAAAGGTGCGGCGGCGTGTCACGCGTGCATAAAAGAGAGAGCACACACATACACACACACACATACATATTTATTCAGTATAAAAAATTAATTTGTTACGAACTACTTGAAATTTCATGGAAAGAATCGATTAGCCGGAATAGAAAGGTAAGCGCGGTCGTATAAAACATTCAGGGTGAAAATCGATGGAGCTGTCCGTCTAGCACGATGTCGAACTGAGCTTTTTATCGGCTGGATGACTCTGTCATATCGAATCATATTGGTTCGCACTGATGGCGAGCCTTAGATTGCGCATCCTCGTTCAACGTTTAAAAAATTCACAGGCAGAAATGTGAACAAATGGTGAAAAATGCGTCCGGCGTCGACCGTATTCGCATTTTTGCATTTTCAGCGTAGGATTCATGTAAACGTTAGCAGATAGCTAGAATATGAATCGCTCAAAATTTTATTCCGGTATCCGGTTATAAACATTGTCATTATGTGAAGGGATTATTTCGCATCAAGGGATCTGTTATAGCATATTGCTATGTCTTTCATAACTTTTTCTCTTTTATAATTCTCTACGTTTGTTACATGCCGGTTGACATTGCGTCACGCAGATATATAAAAGAACACGTTTAATAATGATACGATGTGATACAAGTCACGAAAGAATTAAAATATTCAAAGTTGTGAGGATGTAAAACATTGACATGCAACCAAGAAAATTAAATACAATCGTTTCGAGAAGAGAATATTTTAATAAAATTAATTTTAATAAAATTAATTTTAACAACTATTTCTTTTTCTATTGACATTCCGTGGATAAACAAATTATTTTATATAAATATTATAAATACGGATATCGGTTTTAAATACAATTTACACACTCTTTTTCTCTCTCTCTCTCTTTTTCTCTCTAATATTATATCAAGTTTAATATCTACAGTACAATATCTAATACTATATCATTTTTCGTACAAAAATAACATAAAATTGTAGATGCTTATTTCCGCCGTGCGTATTAAATCACTCGCGTATTGTTTTTAATATCAAGAAATATCGATGTTTGCTAAATCTTTCAGCGAGAGAGTCATAGATAGAACTGTAGTTTACGATCGACATAAATTGCGACTAGTATCAATTTGTTTCGCGGTGGTTGAAATTTTCCGAAACACGGCAAAACACACCGGGCATCGTGCGCGGGGATGGGGGAAGAACCCCGCGCGCGCACAAATAACGATCGCCGGCGCGGCGATCGTTCGTCATTGATGGCGTATGCGGCCGGTGAGAAATCCGCGAAAGATGGAATCACAGGCCGAGAGGTGCTCGCGACGGACAAGTAGAGAAATTCCGCGAAACTTGCGAGGACGAGTCGCCCGCAGGAGTTTCGGGCCGAAAACTTTTGGTCCTCCGTCGGGTTCGGTCATCACGTGACGGCGGAACTTTCGACTGCAACCGGTGTGCACTCCGTAGAATAATCGGTTCTACCACTTCGAGAGTCGACGGCCCGTATAATCGCAGATATAGGCTAACCGAGAAAGCGAGCGACTCAGCTTTTACCACTGCTTAAAGTTAGCGCGATAGAACTGAGGGGAGAAATGTTTTTTTAATCTTAGTGATTGCGTAATACACATAATACACACACACACAGTTATGTCTTGATGCGAGCAAGCGCACATAACGAATAGGATGCGTTACCGCAGTCTTCACTTGCAACAAATGTTTCCCAGCATGTCGAGTGGTAACTGCAGCCATAACCCGGTCCCATAAAACCGTAACTCCATCCACCGTATTAAGGTATCCGTCGCACGCCCGTGGAAAATGTTGCCGCTGGAAATTGTGAACGTTAAGCGGGAATGTCTGTGACGAGAGCAAGACGACACTCCGTTTCGTTTCATCTGATTGCTCGGATGAAACGAGAACGTTCGTGCTCGTCGTCTGAAATCGTCGAGGATGAATCTTTCAGTTACAATCTCGATTTTATGTAAGATTTGTTTTATATTACACATATACGCGTTTACGCACGTCATTTACATATATATGAATTTCAGCTGGTCACTCTCGCGTTTCTCCTGCGAATCCATAGAGATTCCGTGAAAGAAAAAGAGGAAGAAGGGAGGGAAAACATAATTTTACATAATACCCTCCCTAACGCGGCTTACATAATTCTCGGCTATCATGTTTAAGCAGAGGGCTTTCTTTCTCGTGCGAGCAATTTACACCTCGCAGGAACAGCGAGCACCCCGAAGCCCCGCGGCGTTATAAATCCTCGTCATAACTTTACATTTGCGGCGATTTCAATCCCCCGGCGCGGCTTTAACGCGCGGCACGTTAATTCGTAATTATTATTAACGATCCAAGAAGAAGAGGATCTCTGTCGTGCGTCTTCTCTTACGCTTTTCGATTTTTAATCTTACGTGCGCGTCGCACGCGTTCTGCTACTTCTGCTGCGTGTCAACTGATGAGATATGGCGCGTGTTGAGAGAGCCGAAAAATACGAAGAGCTAAGAATGCTATTATCCCATTGGTCCGATGCAATTGCAATATTTATTAGCGAAATGAAGGGAGAGGGGCTCTTGGGGCGTTAGTTGGAACTCCACGGGGACTTTCGGAAAGACAAATAGTTACCTCGAGCAGTTAATAACCGAGCAGGCCGCGCTTCCGACTTTATGGCGCGCACTCGCTATTTAATTTTCATTTTAACTTCACTTAGGAATTTATATCCTTTCGCGTAACTTGGGATTTTGAATGCGAAGTATCATCAGTACTAGAATTGGCCTAAAGCTCTGTGAACGTCTGAAACAAGTAACTAAAATTTAATAAACGATGAGACTTTGATTGTGTGTTGAGAAGATATCGAATTAAAATTTTAATTTTGTTTACTTTACACAAACTTAATACAAAAAAAGTGTGAAGATTGTAGTCTAAAGTATTTAGCGAGGTTAAAGTTTTTGATATATATATATATACATATATATATATATAAAAAACACGATTTGTTTCGATATTCCAAACGTAATATTCTACATCTCTGATGGACGTCTTTAATAGCAATAATAACGTAATGGAACATTATTTGACAGTATTTTTAAAATAGCTTTTTGCTACTCTGATTGCTTTACGTTTGATTTTATTTTCAAATGTCCGCCGGTAATACGGAAAATAGAGAGAACCAACGTAGCTTCTTCCGGACAAGTTAATAATCTTTCTCATTTCACGTCACTCGCAGAAGTTTGCTCGTGTGTGGTTAACGAAAACTTTAAACGTTATCTCATTAAAATTACGATCCCACCAAAATGTTACCAAGATAAAATGTACGGCTTTGCGACGTTTATACGCAATTTCCCATTTACATTCTCATTCTTATCTTAAATGTATCTTAATTCTATCTCAACTGAATACGTTGATTTTAAAATTACTTATTTTGTTCATTTATTACAAAATAAAATTATATTCCGTTTCCGACGCTCAGCTAGAACAAAATTTTTCATCTCAAAAGAGTTTAAGAATTTCGTAAAATATCTTTTCCATTGTTTTTTTCAAGCAAAGTCTCGCGTCTCTTAATTGCGTTCAAAGGAGACATTAAATGTGCGAGAAAACTCTAAGATGTCGCAATAGAAACTAACAGTTTCTATTGCGACACGTTTGCTTATTCGCGTCTAGCTCGCACATGTGCCCAAGGAGACTCATAGCAGTTTGCAGCATAGCACGTGCCGGAAGTGCGCCGATCAACTTCGCTTAATGTTGCGCCCGGAAAAGCTGTCGGCTTGAAGGAAAAGGGATAACATCCCGTCGGCGAATAGGATTACATCACGCAGCGCGATGTTTAAAGCAGTGTGCGGATGGAGACAGAGAAATGAGATTACTTTGTGGTTCAACGATTAAACCGCTAAAGCCGAATGTTCAATCTCGCGGAGTGTCGTCCACGAGGAGACCGTAAACGTGTCACGTAGAACGTAACGGACTCGTCCCATTTCCTCGCCGGAGCGGGATAATAGAAAACGCGCCGCCGCTCTCGTCCCCGCCTCACGGCCGGTTTTGCCAACATAGGTTAACTTCAACTGCAGTTTAACTTGTTCTTCGCCTCTTTCTAATTCGAAGTTCGAAGAAACAGGAGAGCAACGAGTTCGACGTCGACTGCGGAATTAAATCCTAGGTTTTACCGTTGCGAGTCACAAATCGTATTGAACTCCGGGGGGGGGAAGGGTTAACACAACCGACTAACCCCGATTTCGAAAGAATGGTCGTGAAACGAATGAGGTTCTTTGCCAAAATAAAATTACCCTGTGATAACCGACCTCATTAAGCCGGCTCTTTATGCATGCACCTGTGATCGTGATAGGTGAGCCGGAGGTCGGACATTTGGGTCACGGCCGTGTCAGTTAAGTGTCTCAGTTCATTACGGACCGTATATCTAGAAGCGTGCGCGGAGGTAAAAGGTGTGAAAAGCGATTGAGTTATATACATAGATGCACATCTACGCGCATAAGCAAATTTTGAGAGAAGATAATGGATTTTGAAACATAAAGTTTATTCTCTTGAAGTTTTCCTTTTGAAATTATCTTTTTCAAACAAGAAGTGAAAAACATATTTGGTTGTTATTAATATGTTTTTTATGATGCAATTTATGAGCAATATTACAAAAAAAATGAAATTATAAAGTTTTGATTGCTATTTTTTAATATTTTTCTCTCTGTATTTATAAAAAACAGTGTTTACTGAAGAAAATAATAACGAGCAATGAAACATTTATTAAGAATTTCAATCTAGTCAAAGCGGAAATTAATTTATTTTTATGGGTTTTCCGGTCCAGCTTACGAAAGAAGACGTATATCATAGCTCACGACTTTTCATCAAGAGTCTAGCGTAAACTCGGTCCGAGAGAAGCGATCTCAGACTTCGTCGTGTTACAAAAAACTCGGTGGTCTTTTCCGTGTCGCGGGACTCTCGCCGAAATGGGATTACCTTTGGGCCGGTGGTCAGAACGCGGATGCTCTCGAGCGGTCCATCAGAACCGCTCATGAAAGACAAGCAGGCAGTCCGTGAAGTGGCACGTTAGTCACGGCGGCCATAGCTCTTCCGCGTCACCCTTTTGACTCTCTCTCTCTCTTTCTCTCTCTCTCTCTTTCCCCCTCTCGCATCCGAGGTTTTCTCTCATTTTCCTTCCCTGTTGGACAGCACAATGCCTCGCGGGGGGATATCCCGTGTTTATAAAATAAATCCCCTCATTGTTGCGCAGCAAAGCATGCTCGAGAGAAAAAGACAGGCAAAATGAGAAAGAGGGTGAGAGAAAGAAAGAGGGAGGAGAAGAAAAAGAGGGAGAGAGAGAGAGAGAGCTGCCGCGGTCAGACTGTAGCTCGATGCATAGCGTTTCGGCTGACAGGACAGAGAAAGAAGAAAATAAGAGATGAGTAGCGAGGGAACGTGAGAGGGAATCTGTGACGGAGGGGCGGGGGGTCGGAACTTTTGTGAGGACGTCAGCTGCCACAGCGCCGGACGAGGCGCATAACGTCGAGAAAGGGCGGATTAGAATATTTCTGGGGCCTCGGCTAAATGTTATCTTTTACCATGCGGAGGGCTGCCTTTGCCCGGGCAATGTGTTCTGGAAATCACGAAGGAGAACACCCTCGCCCCTATACCGGTAATCTGGCGTTTGCTCTTCTTGCGACCTTTATCGGGAATGCACTGATTTCATTACATTTACGAACCGTGAACTCTCGACGAGGAATTTCAGATTCGCCGCGCGAGACACGATTTTAGCAGCGCTCAGAAATTGCAAGAACGCATTTTCATACAGATCGCGATATTGGCCGAAAATGTCTTTCGCCTGTTTTTATTTTACGATCTAAAGTCTCTGTAAAATCGCTACGTACTTAAAATTTTAGGATAGTATTTGCATGCATAAACGTCATAAAGCCGTATTAAATTTCGTGTCACTTGATTAGGTTTTGAATAATGAAGTCGTTTTGTCAAAATTTCTCAGCAGAAGTTTAAGTCTAAGTTGCGATGACATAAGCCAAATATTTGCGTTAAAAGGGATTACATAGCGTTTTCACGGGAACAGCGCGTTTCTCGCAAGGAAAACCAGTTTCTTGAAGTTGTATTTGTATCGAGAAGAAGGAGAGATTTGCTTTTACACAGTCGAGTTTATAAAAAACGAAGAAAAAAAAAAACAAAAATCGCATTAATCGGCTCATGGAAGATGAATACAACTGATTGAAATCGTAGATTTAATTAACGCAGCTTTTTAGCGAGTTGGACGTTTCTTTAGGAATTCAGAGGAGCAAAGTTTTGGGTGGGTTAGTTTCTCTTCGAGGCTTTTAGTAGGATGAGAGGGTAAAGCTAGAAGTCGCCAGCACGTCGTGCTACGTGCCGTAGCTCCCTGAGCTCATCAGTAACGATAGCGCTTTGCCATAACTGTTCCCATAATGGAATTCGTTAATACGAGATGTCGTTTGAGACACCTCGTTTCCGTGGTCTTACACGAGCCAGCTCCGCGCGTTCGATAGACGATTACAAACAAAAACAGAAATAAAAACGAAAAGATGTGCAATTTCCTCTCGAAGCTCTCGTGAGATTTTATTACAAGCAGGATACTGTAAACAAGCGACACCAATAACAAGACGTTCTGTTTTTTTTTTAATAATTTTTTTATTTTTGAAGAAATATACGCACATGTGCAAGTATACACATTTTATTTAATCCGTATATACTATAGAAAAATATACATACACTAGACAAAAATGTAGTTAAATAAACTTTTTGAGACGATAGTCGCTAGGTGAGTGTTTGCTCTTTTTGCCCATGCAAATTGTAAAAGAGACTGAGAGAGAGAGAGAAACTATAACCGCGCGTTCCTATCTCTACTACCATTTGCGTTTATCGTTGACATATTTCTCTTTTTTGACAAAACGTAGTTCCGCGCTGTTATATAGATTGAGATTACTACTACGCGCCGTGCATGCGAATACGATATTTCAATAAACATGCGCGCGATTCTGCGTCGGTGTTTCATGCCGCGGTGTAATAGACGGAGGCGCAAACGCAGGTAGTTTACGATTTTAACGTTCGACGTTTTGGTGCAGATGTCAACGCGCATTACGCCGGCACGCGCTTACTGCCAATCACAAATGGCAGGTTATCGCCACGCTTGATACACAAATGCCGAAGCTTAGGGACCCGATCGCATACATCTGTGCGACGCGCATCAACTGCGGGCTGATCGCATGGAGAAACCGATGTGACGTCCAGAAGCTGGTAGCCATAGCGCGCGAGTGGTCAGCCGGAGATTACCGTGGTATAATTACCCCCGCACAGTATACTCTGCGACCTCTGTTTAATCTGCAATTAATGTTTCAAATTGCCATAAACCCCTCCCAGTAACGGATGCCACTTATCAACGATGATAACCGACTGCATTATATCGGTGATACAGCGCGGACTTTCATCGTGGCGTGCAGGTGTGTTTTCACGCGGAAACGATCATATTCCGTGCTATTACCGGGCTCGGCATAATTCCCCCTTGATAGTCCGTCATCATTACGAGACACCTCTTTGTATGCAAACGCGCGTTCCTTATAAAAGTTTCTCTAAACACGAGAATATTAAATAATATGAATATACTTGGATAAGAAATTAAAACACAACGTTTGCTGACATGTCGTTATGACATGTTTATTTTCTTGATATTATAATGTAAATAAAAAATATGTAAAAAAATGTATAAGAAAATAAAGACAAAATATGTAAAAAATATATTTTGTAAATCTTCCTCTTTATACGTATACAATTTTTGATTTATTAGCACGATTAGTGTCAGAATTTTATTACGCCCGCTATAATATTCGAACATTGTGTACCAACACGCGCGACAAACCCTCCACGAAACTCTTTCGGGTGCATATGCGTGTCTAGAAAGGAATCCAAATGGCACACATATTTTTCTAGGCTTCGAGAGATCGCGCGGTGGGGTCGCGGAGCGCAATTCGTGGTTATTATTCGTTTACACGGAACCGGTAGGGTCGAAGACATCCGAAATGGTTTCCCCTACGCCATATACACAGAGGCGTGCGACGCGCCATAGTAGCTCGGTATGTTATTCCAGCGAACTATCTACTTAGATACTTTTATATTCAATACATCCGAGCGCGCGGCGACTGGTAGGGGCGTCTAGTAATCCCCCGGGACACACAGCAGACCCATCTTGGGAGAGAGAGGAGAAAAACCCGACATAATGTCGGCTTCTATCGAAGGGTTACTGCCGTCTCTGAGGGACGCAAAATATATCGTGCTTATTTTTCAGACAGATCATGGTAGCTTAGTATTCAGATAATGTTACAGGTACAGGCGGCAGGTATAGGCAGCTGTTTTGTGAAATAAAATGACGAAGCTAATAATTTCGAGTAATGACGAAGAAAGCTTTTATCATAATGAATTCATATTTCACGTGTAAACTTGATTAAAAGCTCAAGCTCTTTTTATTTTTTTTCTTGCGGTGTTTGTTTCATAGGTTGGGAAAAACAAAACCTGTCGTCCGTGCGATAATTTACAATGTTTACGCATAACGAAATATTACACTCTTTTATTAGTAGGTATAAAACATGATGTACATATTTTTAGCGCGTTTCTTCTTTCTCTCTCATATTTGCAACGCGAAAAAATAAAAAGCGTGCTTTGTTATGTTTTTTGTTTTTTATTGTCTTACATCGTAATACATCACTCTCTTTCTCAACGTTAATGCTAGATATATATTTGCCGATACTTTCATACTCTGCGTATTCGTCGTGAATGATGCTTGTAAGGGATGTTTGATGATCCCTTAGGACATACGGGAAAGCCCATTTCAGAAGCAGACGAACTCGCTATAACATCGAGCTCTATCGAAGAGTTAGTATAGCTGCAGTAGTAAGAGTTGAAACGTATCACCCTCTATTTTTCAGCCAACCACGCCGATATCCCCCATCGACGCATCCGTCGCAATATGTACGAAGATGAGGCCAAGAGTGTAAGGAATAATACGAATCATAGTATTGAGCCTATTGTCGAAATGATTTTTTATTGCGGCGCACCGAGATCCTTTTCACGGACGAGCGAGCACGAAATTATGATTCAAGTTTAATAGGGTGCATTTTTTCCCCCCGCGCATTTCCACCACTCATCTTCGTTTACAAATGCGGTCTGTCGCGAGTAATGCGGAAAAAGAAGAGAGGATTATGACTATTGCAATGTTAAAAATCTAATGAGTAAAACATTATACATACACGCGTCACTTTGACTTTTGAACATTTGCATTCGTTTATGCATTCTTCTCTGAGATTTCCGTTGCGCTTTCATTAGATTAGGGTCTTTTTCTTTTTTTATTTCACATTACGTAACGAACATTTTGTGCACACGAGTGGGATCGATACCGCATAAGTTTTCATTCGTTTTAACCGCCGAAGAGTTTTATAACAGCGATATATCATATATGCAAATATATTACATACGCGAAAGTTGCGCGTGTCTCTCGGTCAAGAGAGAGAGAGAGCAACTGCTGCTCCCACCATTAGTCAGCCTACGATGTTTCGGGACGTTCAGCCTTTCGCAGGTTTAATTAATGCACTTTTGCGCGAAGCCAGATGTCGAACATCAACTGTATCTTGATAATTTATTCACCGACGCGCGACACCTTACCTCCCCCGGGCTTGGCGCCGGGGATTCGTATTTCATTTTCGTCAGACGTTCATTCGTCACGGTGTGCTTATTTACACTCGTTAAAAAAGTGACATTTTAATGGCTCTTCTATCGGGGTAATTCGATATCGGAAAATTATATTTTCTGCGTTCAGTCGCGCGTCTTCGTTGATTGCATTACATTTTGTATATCTTTACGTTATGTATATCTTTAATGATACTGACGGTATTGCGTATTTCTCACGCAATTTCTCACAATAATTTCTATATATTGTATTTGAAATGTACATATATCTGCATTAAAACAACTTGCGCAAACAAATGCTTCTGTGAAAAACGCGCTTCAGTTTATACCGTTCACATGTAGAAAAAGTTTAATAATTCTAAATTTCGTTGAGAGCGTTATAAATTTTGTATACCAAAAGAGGAATGCACGTTGAGAGAGACGCGTGAAGGGTGTAACATATTTCAACCAGATATTTTCATTAATTTCTCCATGCTTGAGTTTTTCCCCCGAATTTTAATGAACCGCGTAAATACCGCAAAAATGATCAAGCTCGATTCGCCTCTCTTACAACTGTTTTCGAACCTCCCCTTTTCCCACTGTCTGCTGCAAATCCGCAAGAATTTCCGTCCACAGCTCGTGGAATTCCTCATTGACTGCGCAACAGAGGGGGAGCTTCCGTGCTGCAAACATATTACTTCCGGCAAAAAAGGGGCTTGAATGTACGACGCGCTGTTGCAGTCTACAAACGCGAGCTAGGTCTGGAAGCTCGTTAAGTAATTGCTAAGTGACCAAAGCTTGGAAGGTCACCGAGGTAATGCGAGAATCGTGTAGGTAGGTACCTCGATACGCGATGCGACAAGGGTAGTTGGAATGGAATAGGGTATAAAGTGAGGGAGAGAAAGAGAGAGGAAAGGAGAGGATTGTAGAGGACGTCTGCTTCACGAAGCGAAGGGGTGAGACGTAATATACATACATGACGGTACCAACATTGCGACTCCTTCACTCGGACGTACGTATTGTACGCGTGTAGAACGCGTATTAATGCGTTACCGCGCCGTGAAGGAAGGGGCGCCGTTATAAGGGCTGAAGCGAGGTCTCCGCCTACCCTCGGGTAGGCGAGGGAGGAAGGTGGGAGAGAGGCGAGCGGGTAGTCGTAGACGACGCCGTACATCGGTGCCAACCGGGTAACACTATAGCCGAGTGCCGGCAAATTAGATTATGCGCAACCTCACCCTCGCGACCCCCTATCGTCGACACCAACCCTCAGAACGCAAAGGAAAACATCGTGAATGTCCCGCTCGTAGAATTCTGTTCCTGAAGGTCGCCGACCTTGTTTGCTGTTACAAACGTTAAACGTCGTTGAGGCGAGCACATGTTAGGAAGCGTACTTAGCGTTTCTCCTTCACGCGTTACGCAAGCGAAGTTAACGGAACATATATGTTGTTTCTTGAGATGTACTTTCGTGAAAAATTGTATAAACTACGTTTTATGCTCGTTTTGGCGAATATTATCGAGATAGTTGGAAATAACTGCGCTAAATCCGTATTTCTCTTTCCGCAAACTTGTATTTCTCAACACGATATAACAATATAGATATAGCTTTCAATAAGCTAAAGGAAATCCGATGAAGCGGAGGATCCTCGACAATGTAGGAACGAGTTACATATTTCGATCGGGCTCTAACAACTTGCGAATTCCATTCACGTAACAGCGATCCTTTATTTAAAAAGAGAAACGCTATATTTTACATTCTGTATTTCTTGAATATATTCT
>QVOA01018451.1:0-17622 GCA_014825685.1 Pseudomyrmex cubaensis | reverse complement strand
GGCTTGGTTCCAGAAAAAACAAGGGAGACTTTTCGGCGTCGGAGAACGTTAAACGACTAGTCTTCCTTCTATATCTCTCTCTCTCTCTCTCTCCTCTCTCTCTCTCTCCTCTCTCTCTCTCTCTTTCTCTCTCTCTTTTTTCCGCGAGTGATGAACGTAGCGCTGCAGTTACACTTGGTCTTTACACGCACCAGGTGTGTCAGACACGTAATCCTTCAATATTTCGCCGCTTTTGAAAGTGTGCGCAACCGATATTGAAAATTTGCAAAGGTATTTTCTCTCGAATAGATAGAACGCGTGTGTAGTTTCGCGAATTTTAAATCCGAACGAGCAATATGCGTGCCATGTGCACGGAGCTGGATTCGGTCTTTTGAGCAAATTCTCTGGGATAAGACACGACGGAAATCGCGCGTGGGTGAAGCCTGTTACCGTTGGAGGACACTCGAGCGCACAGACTTCGAGAGCGCATCGCGCATCAAGATTGCCCCCCCGGTGTAACGGGGCCGTTCGGTCTTAAGCCAATGTGTAACGATGCGCCGTGGCAAAGAGGGCGAGAATGTAGCGAGCCTTTGTCGCTACTGATTGTTATCAACCCTCGGGACAAAGACAGGACTGTGAGCCTCGGTTCTCTTGAAAAGCCTCCGTAAAACGGAACGCACACAAGCATACGAGATTACTCGAGCACGTGAAGCGCAAATTGCTTCTTTAATTACTTGCGAAACAATAATTAGAATACAAAACTAAAGAATAGAATAAAAAATAATTTACTTTACGTGATGATGAAATATAATTAAATTGGAAACTAATTAATTATTACGGAGAATATCGAAATCTAGATTTTAATTTTTGTAAAGAAAGATAAGATCAATAAAGTGCAATACTGTTTCGTCAATAATTGAACAATAATTGTTTAATGACGGAAAACGGCTAGAAAACTTAAAATGATTCTGCGGGAAACAAGCAATTATATTTAAAAAAAAATAGCGTTTTGATATCGCTGACGAGATCGCGCGCGGTTTTGCACACGAAGAGCGCGCTAAGAATTAATTAACACTATTGTCGTGGACGCGCGGAAGACGTGGACGTGTCGTGCGCGAAGATCAAAAGCGTTATCGCGGTGTTGGCCGATTATATTTGGTATTTTAATAAAAGTGTTATTACGCGCAGAGCGTGTGGTACGGTATTATCCCGCGGACGAAAGAATCTACAATTAATTAATAAGATTCCGTTTCTTTTGTGACGCGCGCTTAGTGCTCTTTTGTGCGAATATCAAGGAAACAGAATTTTTACAACGCGCCGAAATGGAAACCTAACAACGTTGCGCGCACCGCGGGAAAAAGCGTCGGTGTAGTACAAAGAAAGTATAGAGTGCGGGAGAAAAATTAATTTAATTGTCGTAGCGCGGAAATGTGTACATAAACGTGCGCAACGCAGACTTTTTGGATATATATATATATATATATTAACGAAAAGTACAAAAAGAAATTTCTTCATGATGTTACGTCTTCTTACATTGGCCTTCCACTTTCATATTTTATATAGTTTTTGCAAAAAAAAAAAAAAAACGAGAAAAATGTACACACACGTCGTCGTATAAAACACCACCGTGTTTGTTTCCGACGAAATTAAAAATGTTGCGCGAAGCTTGATCTTGCGAAAAGTGAAATTTCGCAAGCTGCTCGTCTGAGGAGAGACTTCGTTACTCAGAGGAAGGTTTTCTGATGAAAATATCAGACTTAAGTGTCACTGACAGCGACGTTACACGGGCCGTTGCAGGTTCCCTCGTGTTGCCTTTGCCATCCCGAAAGAATACACGCGTCGCCTCCGGTTTTTACGACAGCCTTTCCCTCCATAAAGCGCTCCGTCAATTTCCTTCATTTTTTTCTTCCTTCCTCCCTTATGCGTTCGCTCCCTGCGCTCTTTCTCCTTCTGTATAATCCACTTCGTCTCTTGCGAGTGCCGATGTCACTATACTCTTGGTACACGGGGTCTTAGGATTTTCCATCCTCCGTTATTCTCAATTTTCCCTTCGTCGACGAGCCGCGATTGTGTTCGCAGACGAGAGAGAGGAGAGAAATTTTTTAGAGAGAGAGAGATATATTTAATTTCTTGCGACAAAATATAATTCTTTTATAGCGTGCAGTAATAATATCTCGCGTTTTGACAGGTTGATAATGACTTTTAAAATAGCCACGATAAACTTTTTCAAATTTTAATAAAAACCAAGCTTCTGAAAAGAAATCTGAAATAAATTTTATGAGCTATGATCCGTCGACGATAGTGAATAATAACTGATGAAAAGTAATTATAATATTGTTGAGACGTTTCCATCATTTATTTTTGACCATCTTCAGCAATTCTAATTTTAATCAAAATTGTCTTAATCCGTCTTCTAATTTTAATAATCAAAACGTTTACCATTATAACCGCCTGTCAACAGTCAAAGAAAAAACACAACGTTGTGAAGTGAAATACATATGTTTTTCGGTTTTGTTGGCGGGACTGAGGATAATCAACGGTTTTTTTCAGTTTGACAAAACTTTAATTTGACACTGTAATGCAGTGTTTTGCACTGATTGTACGTTGTTCGGCTTACTTTGACTGTTGACAGGCGATTACAATTTTATACTTTTGCTTATTAAAATTGGCCAGATGATCAAAAATAAATGATCAAAACCTTTCAACAGTGTTAGAATTTTTAATTAATTTTTGATTATTTATTACCTATTACTATCGGTGGATTCGTAGCTCATAAAGTTAATTTCAATTTGAATTTTTTTAAACTAATGAATGAAATAAATTTGGTGTAGGAGCCGTTTGCAGGATGTTGTGCAGAAAATGTGCTTATATATATATATATATATACACATATATACGTAGAAATAATTTTTTCCCCCATATAGAATGTTAGATTTGCACCACATATATATGAAGGATCCCGTATACCCCCCTAACTAATTTAAATTTTGAATTTTTTTGTTTGAGCGCAAATTAAATTTCTTTAAAATTTGTATTTCAAGCTCACTTTTAACTGCTCGTAAAATAAAGAATATCCAAGTGTCAACAATTTTAGTGTCATCTTTTCGTAACTTGTTTTTAATTGAGTTGTGTGTATCCAGAATTCGAACATCTGTTATTGAATACAAAGAAGAATTGTGTGTATCTAGCGTGTGAAAGATATGTAAATCTTATACTGTAATTCATTCTCTTTCATCTTGTTCGCCTTTGTTCGAATTTGCGAGTCTTGACATGTTTTCCGGCCGGTCCTTCCTTTATTGTCTGAACGTCATATCCGGAGATGATGCGCTTACGGAAACGCATGATGAAACGCTGATGGAATTACCTTCTCGTTGCTGAAATCTCCAAACTGCTTAGGTTTTTTCTCTTGCGTCGTGCTTGCCGCAGAAGATTATTGCAGACATTATTCACACATTTATATACAATGGGTCTTGCTTCCGAGGAATATAATGCGCTCGAGTGTTTTATGAATGCTTGTATAAACGCAAAGATCCCCGTTAAGATTGCGACGGAAAGAGAAACTTGAGATAAAATGAAAACACTTTTTCGCAAATTCTTCTCGTCTCTTACGAAAGCTTCGAAAATACAAGAATTATTTAATTATTATTAATTGGGAAAAGAAAATGTGGGTATTCTCATACATGTGATGCAATCAAGCATCCTATATGATTTTAAGAATTGAAAACTTATAAATATATAAATATATTTAAATATATTTATCCGCAAAACATCCAACGAACGGCTCTTACCACCGTGAAATTTATCACTAGTTTTAAACTTATATGAGCCTTAAATCAATTAGTTTATTTAATTATTGATTATTATTAGGTCTTTAATTAATAGAGCCGTATATTCACGTAGGACGAAGATTGCATTATTATTTATTGGTATTCAGCTTAGATCATACGTCATATTTTAATATTGAGAGAAATTCACCTAGTGCCTTGGTGGCCAAATTGGAAAGGCGATTGCGTGAAATACGGGAGATTCGACTTTCGGATCCAAGATGTTTTTTTCCCAATGAGATTTTTAAAATTTCATTGGGAAAGTTAAATGGATAATTCACATATATGTGACGCAAAGCAGCATCTTACATAAATTTTAGAATTGTTATTCAATTCGAATCTCATATCGTGTACTGATTTACACGTTAAAAATATATTTTGCACATACATCCAGCATATAACTCTCAAAGTTCTAGATTTTTTGATTTAATATAAACTAGAATGATTAACTAGAATGATACATTTCGTTCCGTAATAATAATAAATCCACGTTAGTGAAATTAATCAACATAATGAAGAAGCGCAATCTCGAGATCGGATTTCGTCTGGGAAACTTTGCGCGACGCGTAAATGACGTCCGTCGTACTTTCAGCTTTCGCAATTGTATCGGATAACGAAGAACTTCGTACCTGCCTGCAGGATATCACGCAATAGTTTTTGAGGATGAAACTACGATGTGCTAACAGCCGACGCCTGGATGATCCGCACCGCCTGTAATAACCGTGTTGCCGTAAAGTTTAACCGATAAACCTTGCTGCAACACCTGTTATACGTACGACAGAGTTGCTCGCGCTCGAGGGAGAGATAAGTGGATTAACTTTACCGTAGTCGATACCGTCGACGGAAGTGTCTAATAGTCCGATAGTAAACATCATGTTTATTCGCGTATTAAAATGCAACTGCGTCCTTCGCAAACGAAAATTCGAGCTATATCTCGAGCTTTCTCGCGAGAAAACGCGTCTATTTCGTTCTCAAGATACGACGTGAAACTTCGATGAAAACAAATCTATGACTAAATCTATATGGCACAGAAGTAAAACTACAATCACAAATTCAACGAAAATATTGTAGAAAAACCGATGTAGAATTTGGATAATAATGAAGCAAGTTTATTTCATTTGAAATGTTTGCAATATGAACAATTTGAATAATTGTTCAAGCTAATTTCGCTATTATTAATTTTATCCCCGAGACACAAAGAGATTGTTTTGCCGCGAATTTGCCACGGCGCTCTCAATTATTCCACTTAATTAATACAAAATGTTGCGCCGGCTGAGAATTAATTATGCGCGAGATGAAATTATCGATGGAGAGCATCTATCACAAGAGCCGTATCGCGCGTATCGAAGATCTGAATCTCGCGCGTCTCGAGTGCACTCTCGCTCATTTTCCACTCCGGAACGACGTGCTCGAGATAAACGTCGCTGAGCGAAACGGTTTCGCGTCGATTGACGTTTTGGCAAATACAAGCCGGATATTTGTTCCCGGATTCGGTTTGATTTTGGTCGGCTATTTACTCTCTCGTCGGCGTTATTAGTTTGTCTGCTGTGTGTTTTGACGAAATCATCGCGCATCGCGGCGCCAAACCGAAAAAAATTGTTTTGTCGAACGTATCGCGGATCGTTATCTCTCAGAGATCTTTGTCTCTGCGATTCGCCATCATCAGGCTTTCTAATTAATCCGTTTTGTATTTTGCAAACATTTTTGAAATATCGATTTTGCAACGTATTGTCGCAATATTACGTCAAATATTTGTCGAAAAGATAAATTTTTACGTCGTACGCGTTTTCGCTCTTATACTGCAACGCGCGCAGAAAAGAACGAATATATTGCAAAACATTCCACGTCGGAGTTATAATAGTCCAAGCCCCGCTTCTTTGCCGTGCTCTTCGCAATTTTTCGAATCATCTGCATGCCACGGTAGACGATAAAGGTTCGGGGGGCGGAGTCACTGCCCGGACATGGGTCTCTTTGACTGTTGATTGCAGCGGATGCGGGAGAACGAGGCGACCCTGGGACGTCTTCAGCAGCAAGGAGCCGGCATACCGTCGGAGGAACGCGAACGGGAGCGAGAGAGGGAACGCTGGAGTCTTTTAAGGGCGGCGAGGGACGAGGCCGATCGAAGTCTGAGCCTCGCGGCCAGTTTGGCCGACAAAGAGGCCGCCCTCTCGCACGCACACGCGACCATAAAAGAGGTGAGTCCTGCCCCGCGTCGAGAGCGCACGGTGTATGTAATTTCTGGACTTGACGAGTTATAAGTCGATGACGCTCCGTTCTCGATCGGTCTCGAGAAGATTCCATACGAAACCCGTGCTTAGAATCTCCTCATACTCGCTCCTCGTCACGCAATCTACGGAATTGCGTACTTTAAACGCGAGATAAACGCAAATAGCATTTTTTCTCTTTCCGCTCGCAATTACATCAAACGCTGCGGTTAGTTAGCTTTTTCTTTCTTGTTTTCGTCGACTATACTGAGCCTCTTGATATTATTTAAGTAATGTAATCTTCGTAAAGTACGACTTCTCACTGTCGTGACGTAAATTCCTTAATACACGAGCGATATTCCCGGACTCCTCATTGCTCGGGGTCATCATGTAATGCTCTCCGCATCTCTCTTTAAATACGCCTTTAATATTACATGGTTGCAGCTGCAACGTCAGCTGGCGGAACGCGGCGGCGGCGGCGGAGTCTGCCTGAGTGATCAGGAGTCCCTGGTTTCGTTTCCGCGGGGTAGCGTGAACGGCGCCGCGACACCCGGCGCCGGAAGTAGCAGCGGCGGCGGAGGCGGCGGCGGCGGCGGCGGTGGCGGCGGCGGTGGTGTCGGCGGCGTTGGAATTATTCCTCATATGAATTCTCAGCCGCCGTTAGGCACCACCGAGCTCGGCGTGTCCGTGGGCAATGTAGTTGCGGGAGCGGGCGCGGGTGGATCATCCGGCGGCCAGGCCGGCGATCGGGGCAGCTGCAGCGCTGACAGCGGCGTACGTGGATCCAGCGATCGCGAGAGCGGCGGCGCGACCAGCGTCGGCGGAAATCTCTCGGACTCCACGACGGACGGTAAGCGTCGCTCTGGCAGCGATTAAAATTTTGTTTCTTTCAACGGTTGTTGATTGTAGAGAAACAAAATTCTCTCCACAATGGTTGGCATTATTGATTTTTTCTACTTGTTAACATTTTTGTTTATAGTTACGTTTTATCTGATATTGTATAAGGTTGGTGCAAAAATAATTGCGATTTTTAACTATTAATTTTGACCTGACCAGTTTAGCGCAAATGTCTAACAACTGTTGAACGCTCAACGTTTAGTCCGTCTGCAACCTCTTTAATTTTGCGTGGGTCCGCTTTAATAATGGCACTCAATCGGTTGCCGTTAATTGCAGAAGAACGACCGCAACTTTCATCTTTAAAACTCTCGTCTTTGTTATGAAATTTTTGGAACCAATGTTGTTGTACATTCGTCAACGATTTCTTAGTCAAATGCTCAATTGATATTATGTTTTTAAAATAAGACAGAATTTTTTGCTGCTTTTTGTTCTATTTTGAACTCACATAATAAAATCGCTCGAGAATTGCTTTTTTCTATTTTTAATTTGATTAAAATAAATGAACACAAATAAATAGTGAAAATAAAATCATTAGCAAAAATCAGTGGAACGAATTTCACGCTTTAAAAAAAAAGCGTATTCAACATCAAAGTTTAAAATAAGAAAAACCGAAATTATTTTTGCATCAACTTAGTAGTAGAATTGATTGGATTTTTTATGGCAATATTATTTTAGAGTTCTTTAGTTGGTACTCTTGTAAAAACATTGACAAGTTTCTAAAGTGCCAATCATTGAGTATTTTACTTACAAAGCGAAATAGAGATTACACTTACGATTATTAAATAAATAAAAAGAGAGAAAAATTCGCGCGAAATAAAACTTTAGCAAAACCGAAGCTAAAATCGTAAAGCATCCCTGTGTAACATATCGTTTAAATATTGTGTTCAGATGTAGATTATACATATATGTAATATCAAGAAATTACACGAAGTGAAACGTACATGCTTAAGTTTGTGTGACGTGTATATAATCGTCTCAAACAAAAAAGTTTGGTATAATTATAAGTATAATATCTATACAGTATGTCTGAAAAATTTTGTCACGAGTCAATCTGAACAGAAAAGTCATTTTGCAAAATTAGCAATATTTTTTTTTATTGAATTATTAATTAATTAATGTAAATCAATTTGCGCGCGAGAAGCGATGGTCCGGACTCTGTAGGCAGGTCATGATTTTCAGTTGCAAAGAAAATTGGCTTATCTCATGCAACAGACAAGCCTCGAGCCTTATGCAACGAGAAGCAAACAAGCGACAAATGTGTGACACAGCTTCTTGATTGCGACTTGATTGTCACAAATGAAAATTACACACGCCCACAGAATCCGGAAACCATCGCCTCCCACGCGCTCATTGGCTCACATTTATTAATTGTACTCTCAATAAATATTGCTCACATTTAGTAATCATATTCAATAAATAATTGCGATTGTTTACAAAATGGCAAACGACTTTTCTGTTCAGATTGATCCGATCTATATGCTTACACCTCGGCTGTGTCAAAATTTTTCAAACGTTTTGGGTAATATCGCAGGTATTGTCGTAATAAAAGTAGTGATAATAGCAACATAATAGACTTCATGTCATTAAGCGATGTGACGAGGAAAGGACATTTTTGGAGGTGTGTATCGGAGCGTTACTATTAATCACAATCGGAGTGACACCCGCTTAGGAGATAATGACTCTGGCGTTTAGGACTGCAACGAGGCCTCAAGATTAATCGCCCAGTTAGAAGGGATTGCAGTGCACATCCGGCTAAGTACCGGTTTGAAAAATAGTCGAGCGGCGCAGACCGCGTATGTTAATCGAACGTAGGTAGTGGCGATCTAATCGAGCACGCTTCCTTCATGTATTATTCAGCCAATCGCCGTGCCGTTGCATCAAAACGGTTTGATCGATTGGATTCCGGCAAACAGTCGCGGTTACTAGAGTGCGCGCGGGATTCGAGCTCGATGCGCATGCATGATTTCGCGATGGCACAATGGATGCATAGAAACGCTCATCGTTTCAAATCTCGCTCTCTGCAGTCTTATCAAAAGTTTTAACAAGTTAACGATTTACTTGGAATATTTTTTTATTGTTTCATTTTTTGATGACGTTTTTTTCTATCGACGCTTTCGAAGTAACAAGCTACTGGTGATGCGTAACTATACATAACATAAACAAATTCGCACACATTAATACTTAATTATTGTTGTTTAAATAAAAAGTGGATAATTATGCATTTTAGGTCACACCTCATCGATTTTGTTGCGCATTAGATATGATGTAGGGCAGGTCATACTGAGTAATTATATAAAAAAATTTTGTGGGGGACGGCCTTGGAGATATGATAATTTAAAGTTTCAAAATTTTAATGCTGTATTCTAGATATTATAAGCTGATATTACGTACAGCGAAGTTTGTGTATGTCGGATGTGTTAAAGAATGCAAACAAAGGAATGTAAAAGTTATTTATAAGAAATATAATCACGAAAACGACCGTTGACAATTGTCATTAGTTGTAATTTTGTTCGTGTTGTAAGCGTGTGGGCAGGGAGGGGAGAGTAATGAAGCCACTCTTCCTGCTCCTCTCTCGAGAAAACCACGTACACACCTTCGACATGAAGTGACATTTAATCGGAAATCGTTATTTATTTTTTCTTATTTTTTTATTGCATAAGTTTCGACGTGTGTACGTGACTTTTTTGAGGGGGGAGCAGAGAGAGAGGTGAAGCCTTTCTGCTTACACGCTTACAACACGAACAAAAAAAGAACGTAAAACTAGTAGTATTGTTCCGAAACTTTAACTGTCATATCTCCTAAATTAAGGCCGTTCCCCACAAATTTTTTTAAATAATTACTCAGTATGACCTACATATTTAAAGCACATTGAAATCGGCGAAGTGTGACCTAAAATGCATATTTACCAAAAAGTGTTAACTAGAATCACGCATAATTAGCGACGGATAAATAAAAGTTTATAATTCGCGACAATATAAGAATTTGTCTCAACCTCAATAATATCGAGGAATTTAAAAGTTAATTACGGCCAATTCGACATAATGTCGTGCGCGCACGCGAGAAGTTATCAATTAAAACTTTCTCTATTAGCCAGACAGAAATTTTCGCTAATGGTCGCGTCCATTATCTCCTCGTGCAAAAAGTCAAGCGTCTAGTTACTTTGCACTTTCCAACGTCGCGACGTGTTCGTCGCCTCTCTTTGTCCCACTTTCGACGGCGGGCTCGCGTTATCTCCGTTATCGCCGTAAGGGCGCAGCGACATAAAGAACACAAGCTCGCCAAAGCAGCGCGACCTACCTCGAGGGAAGCTCGTTCTTGACAGCAGCTTGACGGGCTCAAGGAGGCTCGTGTCGTGGGTCACCCACCGACAACACTTTTCTCCCCCGCACTTCTCTTCCCCTTCACTGAGAAATTGATGTCCTTTATATATTTCCGCGCAGGCACGCCGACAATTACGGTCGAGGGCAGCGGTCTCGACATGGACAGCATCTCCGTGGTATCCTCCGTAGCACCACCCCACATATACCAATGTAAGTGTCCAAGAGCATAAATCACTGATCGTCGTCACTACCCTTGTTACTCTCGGCGCTCTCTTCCGCCTCTCCCGTCGTCGGACGACTATGCTGCTTCTGTGTGTGTGTGTATGTGCGCGCGCGCGTGTGTTTTTCTCCTTTTCTCTTTCGCGAGCAATCTCAAGGTGACCGGTTTGAATCGCTAACGATAAATGATCGATCACGAAACGAGCAGATGAATTACTTTTGTACATTCGTTTGACAACACGCGGATTTATCGCGCGTTAAAATATTCCCGCAATCTGTTTTGTTTAATACAAGTCTTGTAATCAGTATTTCTTCTTCGCAAAATCATTCAAGTTCTCTGTAATTATGAGAATCGGCACTGTCGTATTCCGGTCACCCTGCAGCTATATTTGTTTCTCGGTGTGTGTTTGTGTGTCGGCGTGTGTGTATCGGCGTGCACCTCAATATGGTGAAACCGATGGTCCCGAAAGGGATTCGAAGGCACTCGTCGAATAAATCATCGTTTTTCTCGCTACGTAAAAAAGTCTAACCAGTGCCGAGAGTCCCCAAGGATGTGTCCTCGATACAAGTCCTGCCTGCTACATCGCCCGAATGCATGCGCATGCACGTAAACCCTCTGACAGATGACAAGAACGAGCTATGCCCGAACGAAAAGGACTTTTTGCACGCGAGCAGGATCGCCGCACGACGCGCTGTGTGTTCTTTATGTGACTTGAAATCGATTACCTCTCTCCCGCTCGTATCATTGAAACAGGATAATAATGTCGAACGAACGAGTTTTTGTCGCGACGCGTGGAACTGCTTTTCACACGAATTAAATCCGTAACGATATATTTCAAGCAACATTAATAGATAATTAACAGTTTCTCGATGATTCACTTTCATTTCTGCTGTATTCTTGATTGAATGTCTTAATTACATCTAATACATTGACGTTATATTTCTTTGTTGTGCATTTCTTTTAGTGCGATAAAATAATTGTCTCTAAATAGTATATTTACAAGAGCGGCGTTTTATAAAAACAAAAAACATTACGCAAAAATAATTCAAATAATTTCTCAAATTTGTATTTATAAGCAGAGCTTTTCATTAAATTCCCTCTGCATATCTCGTTACATTTCCCCCCAAATCTATCATTCGGTTTCTGTTCCGTGAGCTCGGTCGGAAAATCCGAGTATCCGTCGTGGCGATGCTCAATCGAGCGATCTCTTCTATTTCCAGCCGCGACCACACCGAAAGATTGCAGCCCCACGCTATCGCCGCTGAATGCATTCTCAAGATCCATGGACAATTCCTCGCTATCGCGATCGGTCGAGCAACTATCCAGCCCGCTGGAATCCGAGCCGAGAAGGAACAAGCAGCCGCCACCTGTCGTCGCACCTGCCGCGCATTCGCGATCGTCCGCAACTCGCGGCGGCACATGGGGATCCATTTCAAGGTAAGGAGGTCGCTTCGTCATCAGTAGACGACGTATATATTTTATACATTAAAGATCCATCGATCGCAAGATCCATCGATTTGGATAAAATAATTCGCTTCAAGAATAAAACACATAAATCCAATTACATTATTTGCGTAAATTATTTTTCGACTTTCCTTATTGTGACACGTTAATTGCGTGTTAATTGCGTGTTAAAACATCAATTACTTAGTCAATTATGCAGCTCGTTTCGTATAAATGCCGTGCCTGTGTCATTATCGGAAATAATATGTTAACGAGTAATTACAGGCAAAACGGCTTTTTGACAAATTAAAAAGCATCTTGTTAAGAAAAAAATCGGCGAGTGCAACGGTTTTGATTGGATTTTGTGATAGAAAAATGGACCAAGTGATGTTTGTATTGAAAACTTTATTTATTCTACAACAGCGATAAATAATAGAAAACAATGTGGATTACTTGATAAAACGATTTTTTTTTTTTTTTTTTTTTTTTTTTTTTTTTTTTTTTTTTTTTTTTTTTTTTTACGAGATCCATCAAAACTTTTGCACTCGAGCCCATATGCAACGAGCCGTATGGAAAAAGCCATATTGTGTGATGCGATATTATTTGCACCGGTGAATGTTTTGCGAGCGCACAGATGTGTCCATTGATTTTTCAATCTTGCGCGCGCTTACATGCGTAACAGCTTGTACAACACTCTTTTTTGTACTTTGATGACTCTCAGTCTTAAGTTCAACAGAAAGTGTGTCGTCATTACCGAGCCTCACTCTCCTAGCAACGTACGAACTGAGTAGCGAAATGAGTTCGTAACACGATAAAAAAGGGAAGATCGCAACTTTCACAACATTGTCATCGTATGGAAACAATATAAAGTGCTTTAGTTACAATGTGTAAAAACAAAATATAAAACGACGAACTTGTCTCTCGTGGAAAATAGCAGAGTTTTTTGAAACAGGACCGTGACTGATACACGAGAAATTATTCGATTTTTCAATCACATTTATTTCGATACCGTCGACTCTTCGTGTCGCTCGTAATGTGATTTTATTCTAAATGATGGATGAGAGATACGGACCGTCTCTTTAGGTGTAAAACAGAGTTGTTGAAATTCCCCCATAAACTTCCATTATCTCATCGACTGACAACGCGAACATTAGAGATTGTCTCTAACATCAGCCGCGTTCAAATTTTGCCCAAAAAATTTGTCAGATTTTTAACGGAAAAAGGGAATATTCCCCAAAGTCTTGAATCGTTTCTGCATCTGCACTACATTTATGGTAAGGAATGCGAAGTAAAACGTGTCGAGTCTTTTTACTGTCTACTTACTACTAGTTTCTATTGGTTTTTCATAGTCATTCCTATTGATAGACCGCAGCTCATCCTTCACTCATGAAAATAATTGCTTCGTTTCCGAAGGAACGGTCGACACTATTATGAAGCATTTCCTATTCAATTATTCTTGCGTTGTGTATGTGAGAGAAAGAGAGAGAAAAAAAAGAAACTTGTTTAGATTTTAATAAATTCGAAGTGTTACTGACTATATACACATATATATTATATTATTCCAAATTACTTGCAATGTCATTTTACTTTAATCCGATTATGATAAATCCGATTATGATAAATCCGATTATATTATAATAAGTAATGTTAATGTTTTTTTCTGCTTTTGATTATTTCATTATATCTCGATTTTTACTTAAAAAAAATTGTGATATATTATAAATATAATAAAATTTTATAAAATTTTTTATAATATTTCTAAAGGGTTTGCATAAAGTAAATTATGTCCATTCTTTATGTAAGACGAAAATTTTCTTTTGTATGCGCAGCGATGGTAACATAAGAAAAATATATTTTTTATCAAATGTTTCTTGTTATATCGAACATGAATGGATCAGCGTTCTCATTTTCGGTAGAGTGTTCGCCCGTTCGCGACATCGGAAGACAGCAAACAGCTCCAGCGGTGGAAGCGGTGGCAATGAGGGCTCGGACGGCTTTGATCCATATCGATCCTGGTCGCCACTCACCGAGGAGGGTTATGCCGAGAAACTTCGTTTGCTCAGAGAAGCAGCCTCCGTGCCAATGGAGCGATGGCGAGCACCGACCGTTTTAGCCTGGTTAGAGGTGGCTCTCGGGATGCCGCAATATGGTCCGCGATGCGCTGAAAATGTCAAGTCGGGCAAGGTAAAGGACTTGTCACGTTCGTTCCGTTTTAGCTTTGAGCTAGTTTAACCTGTTGGTTGGGGTAACTGTTGATGACAACAGCTGTGAGCAATTCTTAATAATTCATCTTGTTTCGCAATTAAGCTAAACATATTTCCGCATGATTAAGAATATATTTAAAAATGATATTTAATTATTACGTGAAATAATATATTTAATGGTACATTTAATATATTTAATATTTATAAATTTAATATTCACAAATATATATTTAATATTTATATCATATAATAATACTTAATTATATGAACACTTTTTAAAAATTTGGTTTACAATTTAGTATTTTAGCAACAACATCTACGCGGAATTGTTCATCTGATCAATTAGAAGATATCCAATTGCTTTATCTCATTACGATACTACTTGCAGGTTCTACTTGAGCTGAGCGACGCCGAATTGGAAGCCGGTTTAGGCGTAACTCATCCGCTTCATCGAAAGAAACTCC
This sequence comes from Pseudomyrmex cubaensis, assembly GCA_014825685.1. Taxonomy (NCBI): domain Eukaryota; kingdom Metazoa; phylum Arthropoda; class Insecta; order Hymenoptera; family Formicidae; genus Pseudomyrmex; species Pseudomyrmex cubaensis. Next base: position 3,067 of record QVOA01018451.1, on the reverse strand, counting down.
GTTTAGCTATCGAGGAACATCGTTACCCGAGTCACGTTCGGTATCCGTGTATCGCCCAGCTCGGTCACACTTGGGTGAGTTCCGAGTGGTTGCCAGATCTCGGTCTGGCCCAGTATTCGGAAAGTTTCGCCACCAATATGGTTGACGCGCGTATGTTGGACCATCTGAGCAAGAAGGAGCTTGAGAAACTGCTCGGAGTCACGAGGAAGTTTCACCAGGCCAGCATCGTACATGGCATTCACCTTCTGCGAATGCTGAATTATGATCGACAGGTGAGCGAGTTCGCGCTATCGGTCCGGTTGAACAACGGAAGCACGTTAGAGATAAAGCCGATTGCTTTACACTCGGTTCTCTGTGAGAAACCTGATTAATTAAACGACGTAATTGCGGCCGACTAATACCGTCAAAGACTCAACGTAATGCTTTTGTGATAGGCGCTCGCTGTCAGGAGACATCAATGCGAACAGATTGACACGGATCCTTTGGTCTGGACGAATCAAAGGTTTATTCGGTGGGCGAGGAATATCGATCTCGCGGAATATGCCGAGAATTTGAAAGGTGAAGTAAAATTCTATCCTTCCTCGACGCGAATAGTTCTGAAACATAATTCTAGACTTTTTAAAAGCTTGAAACTGTGCTCTCTAATCGCAATATAAATATATATTCTATGTACGTACTGCAATAAATATATATTCTGTACAATCTCTTATAATATTGTATCACACTTATAATTTGTTTAACAGATTTATGACAACACATCTGCAGAAATTAAGAGACACAAGTTAATGTCGGGTTCGTCGACTTTGGTTTCTTGAGAATATCAATATAAATTTTTAGCCAAAAATATTGAAAACTAAGAAAAATATGATTTTTTATTCAAAATTTGTTTTACAAAATTATTTTTTTTTTGCAACATGTTTTTTAACAACACTTTTAAACTATATAGGCTTATTCCAAAATGTTTAAAATATATCCAAAAATGTTTTCAAGCCAATCGGATAGCTGCATTTTAAATGGTAGCATCTCAAAAAGTAGACAGGGTCAAATTGACCCAGAGTGTTCTTCTTGATTGAAACAATAGGTGTGTTCCCCGAAGGTTAAAGATAGAGACAAGAGAGTGGATTTTACTAAAAAAAAAAAAAAGAAATTCGATTTTCACTCAAATATTAAATCTCCAACAAAAATAATTCTTTCCCGCAGATTCGGGTGTGCACGGCGCTCTGGTTGTCTTAGAGACGTCGTTTACCGGCGACACCATGGCCACCGCATTGGGCATACCGCCTGCCAAGCACATGATTAGACGACACCTCACCGCCGAATTAGATGCGCTTGTTATGCCAGCAAGGTACTCAGTCTACAGTCATCCAGAGGCAACACTGGACAACGCTCACTAGTCAACACGAAGTCTCGTTGTTCTCGAGACTGACATCTCCGGAATCGTATAATCGACATCCACAAAATCCGCGTTCGAACGTTCCTCGCGTCGAAGGAGCTTTTCTAAAGCGTTACGGGATTTTTATATCAATTTTCAAGTCCTCTTCAAGTTTCATTCAAACATGTAATTCGCTCTCGACTAGATCTCGTATGTCGAGAAAGAATAAACACGTTTTCTAATCATCTTGTGTCGAGTCATGCAACAAAACGCGTCTTATAAAGCCATAGAGTCTTAACGAATTTTTAATAAATTAATTATTGCATGAAGCATCGCTAATATAATCTTCATATTAGAAGAACTTAATTCTCTGACAAATGTTATTCACGGCTTTTTATCTTTTCATTGTTGTAGAAATTTTAGATCGAAGCGGAAAGATGCTCGGTGTTTTAAACGCGCGGGCAATTCTAATATTCGAAAAAGGCAATCAAAGAAAATTGAGCTTTTTTTACGTTCGTTTTGCGCTCTTTCGAGGCAGGAACGTAACGGGGGGAGGGATGAGATCTGTCGTTTATCTCTCATTCCTCGATCGACTCGCACCGCGTGTCGACATACTCTTGAAACAGCAGGTGCACGTTGTAAAGCAACGAACGACACATCACGCCGAACGACACCCACGTTTAGTCCATGTGCAACGGCCAAAGTTAACTTGTCGAATCACGTCGTGCTCTATATCGCGACCTTATTGTCTCTCCAGTTTTTACAACAATCGGGACGGTAGAGACTTTCGCTAGCATACATCGTGTCAATTAATTTACTTACATAGGAGTGCTTCGTGCGCGAATAAACAATCGAGAGTGAAAAAAAAAAAAAAAAAAAAAAAAAAAAAAAAAAAAAAAAAAAAAAGAAACTCGCGCGAAACATATTCTCGGCGAATTTCGTCGCCGAACGCAGTCGTGTTACTCCTTCGTCGCGATCGATACTCCCGTTTCGCTGTCGTAAAATAAACTTGGAGAAAAAGAGAGAGTTGTATAGTCGCGCCGGTAAATCGATAGACAGCTACTTTTCCAGAATTTCTACAAGTAAAGTTAGTTATCGTGTAAGAAGAAAACATATCCGTGAACTTCCGCAAACGCTTTCGTATTACTGACAGTAATTTAAACGTAAGTCGCTAAGAGAAACCTCTCGAGAGAGGAAGTTGTAAATATTCCGAGGAACCGTTTTTCTCGCGGAAACGCGGAATGTATATGAAGGGAGTGCAATTTTCACCTTGGATTTTGCGATTCTCTTTGCCGACGCGTACCATAAGTACGCGGATAATCAATCAAAAAGTTAATAAAAAGAAAACCGCGAGGCCGTACTTCTTTCTACTTTTTCACAGTTTCAGCAAAAAACGTCTCGTTGACATTAAATGGACGGAAAGTAGCGTTGAAAATTGCTTTTGATAAATTACCTTCATCAAGCGATGAAAATTAAGCTGAAACGTGGACTCCCTTGATATGTCGAGCTATAAATAAAAAAAATTATGATGAAAGCGCGTTCGGACGCTCGACGATCTCTCCTCGATCGCGATCGATCGTTACCGGACGCGCGCGGTGAGCGCCGCACAAAAAAAAAAAGGATACTCAGTAGTATTTTAAATACACATGCCATACCTGGATATATATGTATGTATGTGTGTATATATATATATAT
>QVOA01018450.1:0-20635 GCA_014825685.1 Pseudomyrmex cubaensis | reverse complement strand
CGGGAGAAGTAACATTCTCTCCGCCGGGAAAACCGGCACTCTGTTCCTTCTCCGGGGAATAATATATTCTCCGCCGGGTAAACCGGCATTTCTACCCTGCACCAGGAAACGTAAACACCGCTCCGTCCGGAGTAAAAACCTTCGGTGTTTGCACCATCGATCTCGTCGGTGCAACACGACTGCATCCGAGTCCGCGAATCGCTCACCGCGTATCGCAGCGGAACGCGCGGATTCAGCGGCACGAGGCCGCTATTTTCACACACGCATAACCGTTCATTTAGTAGCGGGCTATTTTTGTTTGTAATTACTTCGTTGTCTTTTGTTATTTCTATTTGACCATTTATATTTAATATTTCATTTCATTTTGTTTCTTTTTTTCTTTGAATAAATTTACTTTTGTTTTCACGAAGTCATTCTGAGTGATTTCGTTACTCGAACCTTTACCTCGGCGAGCTAATCCGCAGCAGTCAAAAATAAATATACATATATATATATATCGAAAAGCAGGACCGTTATAATGTAAAAAACAGAGTCGCACATCAGTGGTCAGCAGAAAAAACAGTATAAAATTCTCACATGATATTTGTCAATTGAAAATGATAATTTGAATGATAACTGCTAACATATTTGAAGTAAGAAAAACACTGATGTCATGTAAATTTTTACTGTGTGCTCAATAAAGCTAATATTATTATTAGTATTTTAATATTAGCTTGTTAATTTTTAGATAACGATAAGCTTGATTTATCTTTTAAATGCAAATTTTTTTCGATTGCAGCCGAAAGGAGGAAGCCGTCGTTCACGAAGCCGCTAGAAGACACGAAGGCTGTGGTTGGACAGCCGTTGAAACTGGAAGCTCAGGTCTTGGCATTCCCAAATCCGCAAGTGCAGTGGTTCAAGGACGGAATACCGTTGAGACACACGAAGGAGATGTATTTTATGAACGAACCGAACGGCCTGATTGGGTTGAGGATGGACTACGTGCGGCCGGAGGATGCGGGAACTTATTCGCTGACCGTATCGAACGCGCTCGGTGAGATTACGGGTACAGCCAAGGTGGAAGTGGAGGAAAGAGAAAGGAGACCGGAGTTCGTCGCGAGTCTTCAGCCGCAAACCGTCGTCGAGGGCTTCCCGGTGAAGATGGAAGTGAAGATCGTAGGGAAACCGGCACCCGAGCTCAAGTGGCTGCAAAACGACGAAGAAGTTAGTGTAATATTTCTTTCTTCAGCCAAAATAATGTTCTAATTCTAAATTTCTTTCGCACCCACACACACAGATTGTGCCAGACAACAAGCACGTGAAGATCGTCAGCCAACCGGACGGCAGTCAGGCTTTGATTCTCGACAAGGCGACTCCGGAGGACGCTGGCGAGTACCAAGTGGTAGCCGGTAACACGGAAGGCACTGCGTCCTGCAAGGCCAAGCTTGACGTTGCCGGCAAAGTTCGACCCGACACGCCGGAGGAGAAGCCGGCGTTTACCAGTCCCATGCGCGACGTGTCCGTCGAAGAAGGTCAGCCATTGGCGCTGGACGTGTCGTTCGTCGGTAATCCGCTTCCCGACATCAGCTGGACGAAGGACGGCGAACCGGTCGCGCCGTCGGAACGCGTGATGATGAGCTGCGACGGCAAGAAGGTCGGCCTGCAGATCAACCCGTGCGAGCCTAAAGACGCGGGCGTCTACGGCTGTCGGCTGAGCAACCCGCTGGGCGAGGATACCACCAGCGCGAACGCCACCGTTCGCAAGGTCTACCAGCCGCCGACCTTCACGCAAAAGTTCACCGACCTGCAGCAGATGCCGACGTTCGACGCCAAGTTCCCAGTGCGCGTCACCGGCGTTCCGCATCCGGAAATCACGTGGTACTTCAACGACAAGCCGATTCTGAAGGACAACGACAAGTACAAGATCAAGCGCGACGGCGACGCCTGCTGCCTGTACGTGAAGGACTGCACGTACGACGACTCGGGACGGTACAGGTGTCGGGCGGTCAACAAAGGCGGCGAGGCGGAGTGCGCGGCTAATCTGGCTGTGGTCGATAAAATGTAAGGTTTTATTACGGAAAAAGTAAAAAATATATTTTCTCACACACGCTAATACTCGAAATTTCAGCGAGAAGAAGCAGAAGGCCGAGCCGCCGACGTTCCTGAAGAGGATCGGCGACTGCGAGATTTACCGCGGCATGCCGGCGAAGTTCACCGCGTGCGTCACGGGTTTCCCGGAGCCTGACTTCGAATGGTATCGCAACGGCGACAGGCTCTGGCCCTCCGATCGCATCAGGATGGATCAGGAGGGCAGTCTGTTGCGGCTCACAATAGCAAACGTGGACGAGCTCGACGCCGGCAAGTACGAGCTGAAGATATCCAATCCCCACGGTCAAGACTCGTGCAGCGCCGAGATGGTTTACGAATGTAAGTAAACAAATTGCATTTGTTTTTCCAAGAATATTATATTAAAACAAATTGTAAGATTTTTGAGATGAGTTGCTTTTGAAAACTCGCGACACTCTTGAATCGCAGCTTTGGAGCCACGCACCAAGAAACCCCTCGCCGACCAGTACTTGGACTACGACAAGTATCGGAAGTCTGGCATTCCGTTGCCGCTTGCGGATCGTCCGATCATCAGCCGCATGATGGATCGTCACCTCACCTTGTCCTGGAAACCGTCCATCCCGATCGGGCCGCGGGTGCCGGTGACGTATCTCGTGGAGATGTGCGAGCTGCCGGATGGCGACTGGTTTACCGCGCGCAGCGGCATTCGCAGCTGCGTCTGCGACATTCGCAACCTCGAACCGTTCCGCGACTACAAATTCCGCATCCGCGTGGAAAATAAATACGGCATCAGCGATCCGTCGCCGTTCGCGCAGACCTACCGAGCTAAGCTGGAGCCGGAACCACCCAAGTTCTTCCCGTATCTGCCGCCTGGCATCGACTTCCGTCCGGAGACCAGTCCCTACTTCCCGAAGGACTTTGACATCGAACGGCCGCCGCACGACGGCTACGCCCAGGCGCCGAGATTTCTGCGGCAGGAGTACGACACCCAGTACGGCGTGAAAAACCACAACTGCAATCTCTTCTGGTTCGTCTACGGCTACCCGAAGCCGAAGATGACATATTACTTCAACGATCAGCTGATCGAGTCGGGCGGCCGCTACGATCAGAGCTACACCAGGAACGGCCAGGCGACTCTTTTCATCAACAGAATGCTCGAGAGGGATGAAGGTATTTATGAGGCGGTCGCTACAAATGAACACGGCGAGGCCAGGCAAAGAGTCATTCTGAAGTGCGCTGAATATCCCACGTTCATCGAAAGACCCGATGAGACCATTGTGATGGTGAGAAGAACAGGTCATCTGACTGCTCGCGTGACCGGCGTACCTTATCCGGAACTCAAGTGGTACAAGGACTGGAAACCTATCGCCTCTTCCTCCAGGATCAGGGTTTGTTCCATTTTTATGTCAGTCTGATTTATAACACGCTATAAATTTATAATTTATATAATTTATATAATTTATATAATTTATATAATTTATATAATTTATATTATTTATATTATTTATATTATTATTTATATTTATTTATATTATTATTTGGCACGGAAAGCCAAAGATTCCAGGTTCGACTTCTGGTCGAGATGTTTTTTTTGCAATATTAATTTATTAATTTAGATAGGGAAAACGAGGATTTCTCATATACGTGATGAATCCAGCATCCTATATGAATTACGAGTTGAAAAAATTTCAATTCAAAATTTATTAATATAATTTACACTGAAAATTTAAATATATATATATGTATATATTTATTCATTCTTTCCGCAAAAACATCCTGCGTCGGCTTTTATTGACCATTTGCTTCTTAATTATTATTTATATTATTGTTACATTAATTTACTTAAATATTTGAACAGATTCAGTTCACCGAGCCCGACATCACCACCCTCATAATTAACGACGCCATCACGAAGGACGAAGGTCTGTATTCGATCAGCGCGGGCAACGTGGCCGGTTCGATTTCCTGCTCGGTGATGCTTCACGTGGAGGAGAACGAGCACGAGTACGGATACAGAACGTACAAGAAGAAGATGGACGTGAGACCGCGCGACAAGCCGTTCAACGATCTCTACGATCTAGGCGACGAACTGGGCCGCGGCACTCAAGGTGTGACGTATCACGCGGTCGAACGGAGCACCGGGAGAAATTACGCTTCTAAGATCATGCATGGGCGCGGCGAACTCAAGCCGTTTATGTACAACGAGATGGAGGCTATGAACAATTTGCACCATCGCAAGCTGTTGCGACTGCACGACGCTTTCGAAACCAACGACTCGGTCACGCTCGTCATGGAACTGTATCCTTTGTTAATATATTTTTAACAGTTTTGTGATATTGATCTTTTTTTTTGTTTACGTTGAAGAGAATGTTACGATTATACTAAAAATCAAAACTATTCAGCTCAGCTTCCTTGACGATGACAATCTAGAGCGGCTGGCGGCGAATTAGCGGACACTCTCACGAGGCAAGAATATTACTCCGAAGTAGACATTGCTCGCTACATACGTCAGCTGTTGTGGGGATTGGAATACATGCACGATAATCATTATGCGCATCTTGGTCTGACGGTGAGTTAAAAAAATACAAAAAAACAACTAAATACAACTAAAAACAAAATACAAAAAGAAAGATACAAAATCATTTCTAACATGGATTTATATTTTTTTTTAAATTGGTGTTGATGTTGGTTAAGCGTGGGTTCGTAACGGAATTTTCAAATTATGTTTGGGCTAGTTTTTTCGAAACCGTTTGCGAGGTGTTGTGCAATATTAAATTAATTAAAATCCACTCTCCATACGTTTCGACTTTATTTTAAGTCTTCTTCAGTTGATACACTTAGGTGGAACAATCCCTCCAGACTTATAGCATGAAATTGTTAAACTATTTTGTGTCAGTTAATAAAAAATATGTTAGAGTCAATATGCGTGATGTTATGTGTTCCAAAGTTTCAATACTGTCTTGTATTGTTTTATTTTATAACATATACTTTTGCAACTAAAGATGCAACTGACTCAAGTAAGAGCATGATGAAATGTTTTGCCGTTTTTAATTTAATGTTTGTTTCTGATTGACTTTTGTCAAATATATTATACATTTTTTTTGCTCGTCATTTGATCTTTAGATATTCCATTTTGAAAATCGTCTCTTCTTGCTTTAATTAATCTAAAGAAAAAATAAAAAGTAACGCTCGTAATGTATATAACAACAAAACAAATGATAAAGATCGTTGAGCAATTGACTAGATACACTGTCTATGGATTTTTAATATTTGAGCGCATTTTGAGGAGGGACGAGCACGCGATTTTTTTTACAGTTTTTTTATAATGCTTATGTGCGGTCTTTTGATTTTTTATTGTTTTTTTATATTTATTGTAATTGCGACTGAGGATGGCTTCAAGTATGAGCCAAAACGTTTCGCTTTTATGTTAATGTATCACTATTGCTAAATAGTGTGTTTTTAATTTAATACATCTACTTTATTGGACCTTTATCATTTGTTTTTTTTTTTTAATTAATCTGTTTGATTTGAGATGTATTTTGTTTTTTTCTTTTCAGCTCGGCGATCTTTTGATCTCCCACGCCGGAGGAGACGAACTGAAGATCGGCGACTTCGGACTCGCCCGCAAAATTTCTCACACGAAGCTGATGACGTTGGCGTACGGTATGCCGGAATACGTCGCGCCGGAAGTGACCAACAACGAGGGCGTCAGCTATTCCGCGGACATGTGGTCCGTCGGTATCATCACCTACATCCTGCTCTCGGGTATCTCACCGTTCAGAGGCGCGAACGACAGAGAGACGTTGAGAAAGATCAGAGAGGGTAAGTGGGACTTCGACGATCGATGGAGGAACATCTCGAACGAGGCGCAGGACTTTATCCGCAGCCTTTTGGTGTACAACGTGGAAGGAAGACTTGACGTAAGGGCTGCCTTGGCGCATCCGTGGTTCAATTACATCGACAACTCGCCGCCGGAGCCTTACAGGATACCTTCCGAAAATCTCAAGAATTATTACAAACTTTATCGGTAATTATCGACAATGCTGTCCTTTTTCTTGCCATAACTTTTACATCGTCGAAATTAATTAACGGCAGAACGATCTTGTAGCCGACTTGTAAATATTACGATGTATTTTTGCAGCGATTGGTACAGCAACGCTTCGTGTCGCACTTGGTACCGCAGACGCAAGCTGGAAACGGCGTTTGAAGACCCGTCGCGAATGGTATATCCGCCTGGACACAGATTCACGCCTGAGCCCAGTCAAGACAGATCACATAGCCCGTTGAAGAAACGTTCGCCCAGAACGTGGGAGAATCAGATACCGTCCAGAGAACCGATCGACACGGAAATCGGGATTATACAGAGCGAAAGCCAGTGAGAACAGAGACATTTTTGTATAAATATGTTTATATAATTTAGAAATATACGCATATATGTTTACAATGTCGTGTAAAATGTGTAGAGATAATACATTTTCTCGGAAACTTTTTCTATCAAGTTTCTCTGCATTACGCAGAGAGAAACAAATTGTTTTTGTTTTTTTAACGCTTGTTGTATTTTTTTTTTTTTTTAGTTATCAAAATGGTCCGGACACATATCTTCTGCAACTTCGAGATACCGATTTTCCGGTTCGACTGCGCGAATACATGAAAGTTGCGTGCAATCGCAGCCCGGGATTTTCGCGCTCTATTAACGAAGACAGCAGCTTCGACTGGAGGGTAGGTGTAAAAAAACTTTGTAACATATCTGCTTTTTTTAATATAAAAAAAGAATGCATTTAATTTTTCTATTAAAAAAAAATTTAATTTTATTCCATTTTGCTAGTCACCTATTATACGAGAACGGCGGCGATTCACGGACGTGATGGACGAGGAGATCGACGACGAGAGGAGGGCGCGCATCAACCGATACGGATCGGCGGACACGTACACGCTCAGACGTCTGAAGAACGAGCTGGGAACGCGGTTGGACAGTTACGCCGAAGCCGAGGCGATGATCGAGTCGAAGAAGGAGGGTCAGCCTCCGTTCTTCCGCGAGAAGCCGCAGATCTGTCCGATCGAGGAGGGCAAACCGGCGCAACTTGCCTGTCTGGCCGTCGGGAATCCGAAGCCACTGATACAGTGGTTCAAGAACGACATAATCATACAGGAAAACAACAGAATCAAAGTGACGGAGGACGCCGAAGGAAGATCCATTCTCAGCTTCAATCCGACGAAGGAACACGATATCGGAATATACAAAGTCGTGGCGAGAAATCCTATTGGACAGACGGCAGTTAGAACGAGAGTGTTGCAGGCGACCGTTCCTTTCGGCCCGGATTCTCCGGAGGTATATAATAATCAAGCAATTTAAAAAACAAAAAATAGAAAGAAATAAAAAGGTCAATCGGAGCATGAAAAAAACTGTTGGTTGTAATTATTTTATTATTGAGTGTTGCAATTATTTTATTATGCAATGAACAAACAATTTGTATAAAATAGAGAAATTAATTAGAATTTAAAATTAATTTGAAATTAATTAGAATTTAAATAAATTAATTAGGTACGAATCTAAAAATCGTAATTAGATACGAATCTTTTTATACTTTTTATTATCTTTTTTTTACGTTTTATTATCTTTTTTTGTGATGTAATTATTTTATTATGCAATGAACAAGCAATTTGCATAAAATAGAGAAATTAATTAGAATTTAAAATCAATTCGAAATTAATTAGAATTTAAAATAATTAGATAAGAATCTAAAAATCGTAATTAGATACGAATCTTTTTATATATGTTTTATCATCTTTTTTAAACATAAAACTGTCACGTAAAATTATGTTCCAGGCGTCGGACGTTTCGGACACGGAAGTCCTTCTTCGCTGGAAGCAGCCGAAGTACGACGGAAACTCGCCTGTGTTATGTTACAATCTGCAGTATAAGGAAGGCGACTCGATCGCTTGGATCGACGTAGGTTTCAACATCGATCACGAGTTCTACTTGGTGCGCGATCTGAAGCAGGACACGAGCTACAACTTCCGTCTGGCGGCGCGAAATCGCATCGGTTGGAGCGAGAAGGGCATCCCGTCAAAGCTTATCAAGACGCGACTACCCGGTTGCCCGAAGGTGCAGATCACGCGGGCAATGAGGCATCTCCAGGAACTGACCGAGGCTGGTCAAGAAATCGTCCTGGAGGAGGACAAGCCGCACATTGACTACTCCGTTGAGGAACATCCCGTTGAGTGGTCGACGGAGCCGCAACTGTCCGCCAAGTACAGCTTCATCTCCGAACTAGCCCGTGGCCAATTCTCCGCGGTGGTGAAGGGCGTGGACAAGAGCACCGACCGCGTGATCGTCGCCAAGATTCTGGAGACGAACGCCGAACTGGAGAAGCAGGTGAACCGCGAGTTCGAGGCGTTACGCTCGCTACGGCACGAGCGGATAGCCATGCTAGAAGCGGCGTACAAAGCAACCGGCGTGCCGGTCGCGGTGTTCATTCTGGAGAAGCTCCAGGGCGCCGACATACTCACGTACTTCGCCAGCCGGCACGAATACACGGAGAATTGCGTGGCGAACGCGATCACGCAGATCCTCGACGGTATACAGTATCTGCACTGGCGCGGCTACTGTCACCTGGATATCCAACCGGACAACGTGGTGATGTCGTCCGTGAGGTCGGTGCAGGTGAAGCTAGTCGATCTGGGTTCCGCTCATAAGGTCAGCAAACTGGGCGCCAGCGTGCCCAAGGACCTGGCCCATCCCGAATACAGACCGCCCGAGTTGTACAACGAAGAGCCGGTCTATCCGCAGACGGACATCTGGATGGTCGGCGTGCTGACCTACGTCCTCCTGTCCGGAGTCTCCCCGTTCCGCGGAAAGGACGCGGACGAAACCAGACAGAACATATCCTTCGTTAGATACAGATTCGAATACTTGTACAAAGAGCTAAGTCAGGAAGCTACCAGATTCCTCATGTTGGTCTTCAAGCGCGCGCCAAGGTTGGTTGTTATTGTTGTTGTTGGAATTCTTTTTTTAGTCGCGCGTCCACTCTGTTTAATTTTGCCTTCAACATATATTTTCGCGGTGTTACGTAACATTTTCTTACTTTTACGCAGCAAAAGACCACTGGCGGAGGAATGTCACGAACACAGATGGCTACTACCGACCGACTATATGATCAAGAAACGCGAGAGGGCTGTGTTCCTGGGCAACAGACTGAAGGAATACAACGAGGAGTATCACGAGGAAAAGTCAAAGCTAGCTTCCGACAGCGATAGTTTGGCGAGCGAAAGCTTGTTAGGCTCCAAACAGAAGCTCATCAGGTCGACTAGTATACAAGAAGAGTTGCGGACCACGTTCTAACGATCGATCTGCGATTTTTTTTTTATTTATGTTTACACATGTACACACATGCATTACGTAAACAAATACACAGGCATACACACACACACACACACACACGACTGTATGTGTGCCATCTCACGCATGTGCCTATCCTATGTACGAAGACGAGCGAGAAGGAACAATGAGAAACGAGAAACACAAAGAAAAACTCGCTTTTCTCCTTGTTTTCTCTTTTGTTATTATTTATTTGTTACAACTTGTAATTATTAACTTGTTGTCGCCCGATTGTCGATATTTCGTCGGTAGTCAGAAATAACACGAAATAAAATTTCAGCCGTCCGTTAATTTTGATGATTATATATGACGTAAAAAAAGAAATTGTTAGCCTACGTACATCAAAATGCACATCTCGAGTTTTTTTTTTGAAATTCAACAAAAAAATGTCGCGTTGAACAGATATTATAAATAAATATTTGAAAACAATAAGTTGTGTGCGATTTCTTTTATTTAACTACCTACTCGACATCTTCACACGAAACAACCATCTTCAAAGAAATATACACAAAAATTTCAACCTTGAGTATATTATTAAACATCCATTTTATTTACAAATGCTCTCTCGGAGCGTTACATGATCTCATGAGGAGAGAGAAGAATATTATTGTACAACACGTAATGCAGTTTTTAATCCTCTTCACACGTACATTTACAATTTTATTCGTATATGTAATATATTAATAGATTAATTAATTAATATAGAGTAATGATAATTAATACTTGTTAAATACAAGTTTTTTTTTATAATTTAAAGTATAAGTTAACAATATGAAGAGGAATTGCGAATAACTGAAAGTTAAGTTTCTCTCTCACGCAAACAGACTAGCAGATACAAAAGTTGTTTTGAATTGAGTTTTTCATCATCAGTCGATGTAAAGCAAATTTGAGCAAGTCATTTAAGTCTGCGACACACGATGCCTGTTCTAATTTTCATGCCAGATCATGCACGCGAGCAAACAGCGGTTTGGCTCTTAATTTCTTATCATAATTAATCAGAACTTAAGTGATTATGAGTCTGATTATGCTTGCATTCAATCCAGCGTGAAAAAAAAAGCATTGTGTGCCGCAGGCTTTATTTATTTACTAAAACGGAGCGCAAAATTGATTCGATATAATTGTGAAAATTATTATCTTAAGAAGTTACAGTGTAAATCATCTCTTCGCATATTGCATTACATAATCTTTAACTTTTATACGAAACGATTCTTTATCGGTGATAAATAATTCTGCGGCATCTCTATTCAAAGGATCGTCAAAGTTAAGGAGATCCTGAAAGAAAGAAAATAATAAAATCGATCAATTAATCGGAAGTCGTAAAATAAAAACATTTATATGTTACATACGGTAAAGAGAGAATTTAAACCCCAGACAACATCTTTCAGTTTTCGTGTTGGCGCCCATCCCATTCCGTCGATACTACTTTGCCTTAGTATAGAAAGGCACACATCACCATCTTCATTTATGTTAGGATGCCACAACTTTGTTAAACATTTCACTATTGGTGGCTGAAAATGACATTAAAAATGTGTAAATATCAAAAATACCTAAAAATTTTTTTTCTCAATTCTCTAACAAAAAAATTGAATGTCAAAATTACAGTCATGTTATACTCTTCAGTTATATAAATCTGAAAATAGAAATGACCCCCGATCCAATATCCTTCATCTGGTATAATTAGCAGCATAAATTCATATAGTCGATGTGGATCTTTAAACGTAACTTGACAAGTAGCTGGAAGCGTCTGTTCCATTTCTTGCACCTAAGTGTGAAAATAATACGAATCAAATTTTACAAATGTCAAAAAAATGTCATCTTGTATAATATATAAGAAACACTGCAATATTAAATACTTCTTTGACGAGTAATTTATCACGTATTGAGGCTCGCTTGTTGTAGTCCTTGTTCTTTGAATTCGCTATGTCGTTATCTTTCTTCAGCTTTCCTCTTAAGGTAATCATATTAATCCCTCTAAAACCTGTTGATCATTAAAAACAGAATAAAATGATATTAATTTTTGTGAAGATTTTAAATGCGCTTAAACAAAACTGTGTAAACTACGTTGGACAGAAAGCGCAGAGCAAAACTTGCAAGAACGTGTCGCAAGTTTTGACAGAGAAAAACGTTAAGAAGCTTATGAATCGCAACAATGTAATTTCAATAAAATGCAACACTTTCAAACGCGCGTCGTAATTAAATTACAAAATTATTAGAAATGTGCGACGGGTTTTCGCAAAATTGGAAACTAACGTCTTTACGCAGGTTAGAATTGCACGCAGGGCTCACAAAGCGATGTGTATACCTTTCGAGTTCACAGAGCTCTATTTCTTTATCACCTGAACGTCGTAATGATTTAATACGTCATTTAAATAAAGGCTTTCTCATTTTTCCGCTCATTTTAAGAATTCTTGGGAGAGTGTGCAAATTAATAATATAACTCGTCGAAAAAACAACAGGGATGATTCGCGCACTCCTTCCAACTAGTTCCAACTCCTCTCTCTTTATCTCTGTTGTTCTGTTCTTACGCATGTATGTATGAATCTTATTGCACGTGGTTCTGATCTTTTCTATCTGGTGGTTTGAATCTTTGCTAAAATATCGAGTGATAGATGCGTGGGATCAAATCACTCTGCAAAAATGACAGAGAAAACAAAGTGACAGTCGCGCGAACACTTGTGACATGTATTTTAGGATAATAGATGATGTAATTAGATTTGGATTGGACAAATTCGACTATAAAACTTAAACGTTGGATGTGTAAAATACGGTTGAAACACCAAAACTACCGAGCTACATCGACGTCAATATAAACATTTGTGTTGTGTGTTTGCATTTATAATAATTTAACAATCGACTTGAGAGAGACCGGCCCACTCCGAATCAGCTTGAGTGGATCGTGGATAAGTGGAA
Organism: Pseudomyrmex cubaensis; assembly: GCA_014825685.1. Lineage (NCBI taxonomy): Eukaryota > Metazoa > Arthropoda > Insecta > Hymenoptera > Formicidae > Pseudomyrmex > Pseudomyrmex cubaensis. The sequence continues at coordinate 8,301 of QVOA01018450.1, read as the reverse complement.
TGTTGAAAAATGTTGTAACTCTAAGGATAATCAATAAAACTTCCTTAATTTAACAATCGATCGAAATCTAAAAAACGATGACGACGTTATCCTGCAGTTATATGCCTGATTATTTTTCTATAACAGACATTTTGTGTACGGAAGAACGACTGTCATGCGAATTGGAGGTTACGTTGCATCGCTTAGGTAAGATTTTTCAATAAAATCTGTTCTACTTGTAAATTCAAATTATTATTGTAACAATAAATAAAATGGGAAGATTTGTTTTACACATAAAAACAACAGATTGTTGTTATCTTTTGTATATATGTTAGGTATACTAATACATATTTGTGTATGCAGGATTTTTGGATCTTTCTTCTGACTCCAAAGATTTAAAATCAGGCACAAAATTGGAACTTCCTTTGTGGCTAGCACAAGCATTGAATTTCGGAAGACACACCTCTATCAGTATAGATGTACCCAAAACATACAAGGAGAGATATAGGTGTGTATATAAAAAGAATGAGAAAAGTAGCACTAAGAATTTGAAAGCAACTTATCGATGGTTTTTTATAGAGAAATTTTATTAGCAGACGCTTGCGCAGTTGAATTGAGCAAGTGGAATCTTTATTATTACGAATTAGGGATGTACTTAAGGAAGTTCAATAATCGTGATAGTGAAATGATAATTGACAGTTTGTTACTGGTGAGTTGTATCACATGCTGTATAAGATTAATTAATATTTATGCAGTTGTTACTTTATTATGTGTACTGTAAACTTTCACAGACCTTCAGATCGCGATTTAGATTAATAATGGACTGGGCGCAAAATTCCAATCCCATGCTCAACAGTTTACTGCCAAGGTTGGAAAGAGATCTGTTCGTTGCAGGCAGAAAAGCCAAAGAGCAGTTGAATGAGTGGTTGAAGAAAGGTTCTAGCGTTATTGAAACGTCGCAGAGTGCTGCAAATCTCAAGAAACGTAAGCGAACCGATTGTGATCTTGATTGAAAAAAAAAAAAAGAGTAAAGTGGAACATGTAATGTCAATATTTGTGAGTTTTATATGTACAAAATTTAATATTTTTATACAAATAACTAAGATATAAACGGGACCACATATGTACGACTGAAATGACTATTCAATTAATTTATGTATAATAAATGTTCATAAGGAAATATATCTTTTCATACATTGAAATATATATGTCCCTTTATTTTCAAGATACAAATATCTTTCTTGTGTGTGAGTTGTTTCTACTTATTGTTAAATAACAAATAAAAATTCTTTTTACACATTTGTATGAAATCAGTCGCTACTGTCAACATTCGCAATTATCGTACAACAAAAATATAGTAATATCTATTTCACAACCCGCGACTAAAATTTGTTAAGATCTTAAAGGATAAACACGTAATAAAACATTAATAAGTAGTTCCAGGAAAATAACATTTAATTATTAACAACAGTAATTTATATGTATATTTCTTCTGTTGTACCTATTTGATATACTCTCTCTATAAAAAAAAAAAAAGAAACGTATTTAACGGCTTTTTAAATTCTTTTTCTCGATACAAAAATAAAAAATATATTCGCCGGACTTTATTACAAGCAAAATGTACAACTTACATTAAGATGTCTTTTTAAATAGTAGTATTTAAATAGTAATTATACGTTGCGAAATGAAATTTTACAAATGTAAAAATTAATGTGGGGCTGATATGTAACTAAATACGTATCGTGAAATATCTCAAAACTGCTGTATGACGCTTAAGGAATGATTGCATTTGATAAAATGTAGTCCAATTTAAAACGGAGGAGAGAAACAACTTCGAAATCTCACAAATCACATATGTAACGTTCTTGCGGCTGACATGAATTTACAAGCCTTTTATTATCTAAGGCGTATGTGCGTTATTACATAATTTTGTTTAAAGCCAAGTCTTAATCTTATCAGACGCGTCTTGTTTTCCGGATGGAAATACACAGTTGTTTGCTGTTTCGTCTCCGATTTATAGTTGTGTAATAAATAATTTTCCAAGTTCTTTCTGATTTTAGACACGCAATCATTACATCATTACCGTTTTCACCTGATTATGATACTATTGCTTTTCATCCGGCCGTGTTTTGTTACAGACTATTATTACAGACACTTATACGCACACTTCGTTAAAACTTAAAAAAAAAAAAAATACGATAATAATGCACACTGGGCCAGTTTGATTAGCCACAGCCGATTTGCCGGCTTATTGAACTCGTCAGTATTCGCATACGTGCGAAATGAACCAATGGCCGTGCGCACTTCTTATCGTTACGCTACTAAACAAAAAATTGCATTGAATTGGCGCACTTTTTATCTTTCGCGGGAAACATTGCGCTCGGCATCGATTGAGAGCACCCGTGTTTTCCACGTGCAGCTATGTATTTTTAAAAGACTATCTCTATAACTGATATATATATATATATATATATATATAAAAGTTATAGAGATATTATATATATTTGTATGTATATATATATATGTAAATATATGCAACATTGGTACTGTATATATATATTTGGAATGTTACACATATTATCGTATGGTATACAATCACGCTATTTACACAATCCTAACGTAACAATCCTATAATAACATTTATCCGTAAAAAAAAAAAAAAAAAAAAAAAAAAAAAAAAAAAAAAAAAATATTCTCGTTTATCTCGACGCTCGACAAATGCGAGATTATCTCTGCTTAACGCGACATACGTCGTAAACGACACCACGTCCTTGACAAAAAGATGAGAAGATAATCGAACAATGTTTTTTTCTTATCTTCAGTATATCAAACGTTAAAACACTGGTATTTAGTTAGAATTTAAATTGTAAAATCCGATCTCTCCGTACATATTACTTACGATGACAAACGGACATGTAACAAAAATATTGCTTTTAGAACTTGTTGTTGCGTATCTACAGAAAAATTGAATTTATGAAGAAAACAAATTAATCTTTGCGCTCTTTATCAATCGTTCAATTAATTATTGTCGTTATTCGCGCGGCTCGTTCTTGTCAAGTTTTGTTTCTAATCCAGATTTAAATTCGGAAGCTGGTCCGGATGCTGTCGCGACAATATTAATAGTAGTAGGAGTAATAGTAGTAGTAGTAGCGGTAGACATTGGCAAGATACGATTTTATCGCTTATCACATTTAATCTTGGTCAGCGATTGATCGTTATTTGTACAGGTGCAGGCTTTTTAATTGACTGCAATACGCAACTGGAAACGTGACTATAGCGTGCTATGCCGTTGCGCTTGTACAGTATCGGCTACTTCCTCTCTCTCTCTCTTTCTCGTTTATTTTTCTATCCAATATCTTTCTCTCGCACGCGAATATTTTTTATCGCCTTCTTTCTTTTTTCCACGTACTACGTGTATCTTGTGATATATTTGATTTTTCATCATATAATCACACATTTGATTTGGTCCTATGACTAAGATACACAAACATACGCAATAGTAAACTTTATTTGAGCAATTTTGAAGAGAACGTCTGCTTCTCATTGAACGAGAAAATCATTTTATTCATTTAGCAGTCGTATAAAAAAAAAAAAAATTCTTTGCATCTTGACTCGATCCGACGATATTCTTAAACATTTTCTCGTATTTCTCTTTATTCTCTTTTCGTCCGGCATATTCTCAATTGTGCAAAATCTCATCTAAAAAAGTTCCAAGCTCTCTCTCTCTTTCTATTTTCTTACTTATTTATCTCAATATAAATGCGAGAATATCAAAAATACTTAAAAACAAGATTGCTTTGATTTATTGATATAAGACGCGTGATAAGTCTCATGCGACTATAAAGATTTCAATATGTTTTTTTTTTATAATTTGATAATCGGACACACAACATCTACTTGACAACAAGATACTTTTACTCGAAAAGTATCATATTCAATATCGTGATCGATTGCTTTGAGTTGAAAATTCGAACATGTGTATCAAAAATTGCGAAATTTTATTCAATTGAGGTAATTAGAAATCTCTAAAACCTGTTATTTTTCGTTCGCGTATTAATCTAAGACGCTTCGTTTCTTTTTGATTGCAATAACATGATTTGTGTGAGAACATTCGGCGACTATAATAAAGACGCGATATGTATGGCACGTTAGACGATGGAGCCATAACGAACGTCGGATTACACTTCGAGAAATTTATAATCCAGCTACATCAGCGCGACTACGTTGTGCAATAGATGAACTCGGCCGCTGGTCAGGGATGAGCTGGGTTCCCGGTCTAGTCAGAAGGTCGGCTCTGCCTCGATACTCGGCTCCTGCTTGAAAAACCTGAAGGTATTGTCCTCCTGCGTGGTAATCGGCGTAAGATCGCTGAGGATCATGACGGGCGAGTTTGCGGAGACCAACATCTGATCGGTTGTCGGACTGAGATTGTCGGCGTTGGCCGGTGTCAGTGGGCTGCTCGGGCTCTCGTTGCTGCTGACATAACTGCCTGGCGCGGTAGTTGAGATCGGTATGGACGTCGTGGCGCCGTTTATCTCCGGTGTGGCACCGCCCAACAACATCTCCTGGAGCAAATTGTCGATATGCGCCACACCGAACAGCCGCACAAACTGGATCTGCTCGATCATTTGCCACGAGATCGATTGCAAGGCCGGTAACGTCAGCAAAATCTCGCCGAAGCGGCCCCGATTGTCGTATTGGTGGTCGTTTATATAGTCTTCGAGGTTTATTTGAATCTGATAGCGCAAACTCTTGATCTTTGACGGATCCGTTAGACCTTTCGCATCTGCGAAACGATAAGAAACGTCATTGAGATTAATATTAAGAAATATCGTTCGTGCATATGTAATATATTTACAAACTGTGTTAATTGTCAATTAACTGACGAACGATTCAGCACCGCGCGACGCAATAATTGAATTGAACGAATGTATATACGAGTTTTATCAAATCTCGACGGATTGACACGAATTGAAACTTTTTTCTTTCTCATCAATATCTATAATAAATACGATGATATTGCGTTGTTTATGAAAGCTTAGTTAAGCTCGCGAGGCGTGATTGCCTCAACGAGATCGAATTGATCGCGAGAACATAGAGATTATTGCGAGCGAATCGCGCTCGATTTATATTAACGGAATGCATTTATTTGTCTATCTCGCGTTATATTCTCTATTCCGTCGCGCGTTCGAGCTACTTCGCGCGCGTCGCGCGGATTTGTGTGCGAACGATTGCGCGAACAAAAGTTGTCGGACTTACTCGGATCGAAGAACACGATGGCTTTGAGACACGCGAACTCCGTGTCGTCGATCTGGACCTCGTTCAACGGCTTGACCAGCTCCTCCATCACCCTGACGCCCACCTTGCTCATGTCCAAATCCTGTTGATTGGTCCCCTCTGCGGATTGCAACGATATCACTGATAGACGCGATTACGCCGTTCGTTCTCGCGCTCGTAGAAACTGAGTCCGGTCAGAGAGAGATGTCTCGCAGATATGTTACATATACCGCAGACCAATTATGTTCATGCGTCGGCATGCACTTAAGTAGAGTAGCACATAAAACACAAATTCCGGACTCAGTTGACTACCTACGCCCCACAGTCGTGCAATGGCAAACGAGACATTCAGTTAAGTCATATATTGACAAGTTGCAGCATATATGTGTATATATATATATATGTTCGTTTTTTAATTTTTATTCACAAATAAATTTGCCAGGTAAAAATTTAAATTTATGTTGCCGCAACACAATATCAACCCTTCGCGGACAGACATGGGTCTTTCAGATCTACTCAAAAATTGCGTATCGGTGTCTAGTAAAAATTAATTTTTTTTGTTTTGTTTAAATATCTTATATTTTCGACTTCTAGAGAGTTTTTCAATTTGTTTTTTTTTTGTCGACACAAACAAAAAAACTTTCAATTCCAAACAAAAAAAAACAAAATTGAAAAAATATTCTTTCGCTGAGATATTCGACTTTAAAGTCGCGTGGGTCTCACCTAAAGACCCCTCCAACTCGTAGGTCATTTTTACAGTCTTTCCGCGCGAAGGGTTAAAATATAAGAATGATCAAAACTGAACGAGTCTCGTTTTACCAATCGCTTTCCACCAATTGTTTTTTTTTTGTTTTGTTTTAGTAGAAATTCCGCAATGTTATCATAATAAAGTTTTTTATCTTGTAAACAATCGTGATTAACTAGCGATTAAAACGACGGCATTTTGTTTTTATCAGTATCGCGTAACGCAACAATAATAATATAATAATAATATAATACTATTGTTGCGTTGTCATGCAATCTACAGAGACAAAATTTATTTTCATGTGTATTCATAAGACTGTAGTTGTTAAAAAAACAAAACCAGAATATTTTACTACTACAAAATGATATTAATCTCACTACGTAAAGTCATTCTAATTTATAAAACAGCAATTAACAGATATTGTTACATCACAATGGTTAGTATTCACACATGCTTCACTGAGAGACAGACAATTGAAGTTAGACCCTCATCTCGATGCAAATTCAGACCAAACTTTTATTTTTATTGAGTAGTTTTGCTTTGTTTTCTTTCAGAAGCAAGATTCAGATGTGTATATTCATAGTCGTGATTCAATCTGAGGGATTCAGGTTTTCAACCAGGTTCGAGACAATCAAAGTATTGTTTCTAAATTTAGCTCACAAAACCCCGATTCTCAGATTGAATCACGGACTTATAAACGCATCTCGATGAAATACGCGAGTTCTTCAGTATTGGATAATAAAAAAAAAAAAAAAAAAAAAAAAACATTCGAGGTTTTAATGTATTCGAATACATTTTTAAACCCAGCAGTGTTATTCAATTTATCGTACAGTTCGAGCGAGGACAAAAAAGAAAACTCTGCATGCCGTAAGAGAACTCCATAATGTGTCTTGCGACTCACCAGATAAATCCGATATGCGAGAAAAGACCTGGGTACACATAATTTGCTATTGAGAATAAAAAAATCGCGAACTTGATCGTATATACGGATTGTGACAACAATTGCTCAATCCGCAAAAAAAAAAAAAAACAAAGTTGTTTATTGAAGCAGAATTAGCTATTAAAATCGCGAACGGAAATTTATTTACGACTTTTACGAGACTGAAAAAGGATAAACGAGAGATACGAGAGTGAAAAAAGCGCCGAATTAAGCGGCTGCTTGATCAAACGTGGAATTTGCGTGAACGGTAAAAATTACGTAAGCAAAAAGATGAAGGTCGTCGTCGAATCGGCTATTTCGAAGAGATTCTCTTTCGTGTGTGCGCTCGAATCACGAAAAACGCTGACTGAAAAAAAAAAAAAAAAAAAAAACTCACACGCTGATTAGAGATATCCTTGCGCTCGCTCGATAAGAAGAAAGCCTTGTTTCGTGTTATATCTGAGGCGGTTTCGTGTTATATCTCGAAAAGTTTGACGTTTTCTTAAAAAAGATCATGTATTCAAACTTTCACTCTTTTCAGATGTCGTTACATGTATATATTTTTTACATGTATATATTTTTAAAACAAATGTGTAAATCTTTCTGTCTGCTATTATTGTTTTGCAATATATTTATGAATACAGAGAGAATAAAAGATCTGAAAAAAAGACGTTTTAGAATTACTTTAGACAGAAGCTTTTTTAGAAGATCAAGGCGTTGAAGAAATACGAAAACATAATTTTGCTTTAAAGAAAAGAATATGTTTAAAGTTATGTATGTGCATAAGTAATAGAGACGAAAAGAAATTTATTACAGCGGACACTGATTAACTTCGTTTATGGTTTTTTGTTTTTTTTATTCCGCGTATGACGCGAGCCACGACGACGACGACGACGACGAGAGAGATGTTTTTACGTAACGCGCTCAAGGAGAAAATTGACCCGAGTTTGCCTAATATTCCTCTTGCATCGCGTCTCCGAAAAGAGGCGGAGAGAGACTTCGTCCAGAGAGTTCTCAGACATGTATATTTCGTGTACACAAATGATTAACCTCGCGTTAGTTGTTATTGTGATATTGTTAGTCTCAGGCGAGGGTGGGACGCAGCGTACCAAGTGTTATGAAATAGAAGCGTTTGTCCGGAGCAAATCGGGGACGATTATGAAATCGATAACCATTATCGTACGTTGTCGAAGAAAGATATTAAGGAAAAAAAAACATTCTCAGAAAACCGATGACATTCGAGACACGTTCGAACTTGGAGATGTATATTTTTCGAACGCGTTTCTCTCATCAACGCGCGAGCTCTCATCCGGACCTTTTCGTAATTTGATGCCGCTTTTGCTCCGTTTCGAGAAAAAGTATACATATATATATATATATG
>QVOA01018449.1:0-12612 GCA_014825685.1 Pseudomyrmex cubaensis | reverse complement strand
CTAGGAGTATGTTTTTTTATTTTTTCGATATTCGGCCTAGAAGCCGAGATAATCGCATTTTTGTGCCAGCAGTACAACTTGTAAAAATTTACAATGGCTAAGATCGAAGTGTAGTAAAATATCTCGTCAATTATACTTCTATTCAAAAATTCACACAAAAAGACAGGAAGAAACAGGGAGAGACCGGGAGATGGCTAATTGCGGTGATTGTCTGTGTTTTTTATTTATACATAAAAAAGATTTATGTAATAGATAGTTTGTATATTTGGATAGTTTTTATTAGTACTTGGCGTATGATTTTATCTTTTCTAAAGACGTTTTTTAGGGTTATTGTTATATAATAATTTTATAATGTTACTAGATATAATATTTTTAGATACTTTTGCATATCGACGCGCGTGCACATAGCATGGAACAGAACTAAATTATGGAAACATAACATTTTTCTTTATTATCAGTTACTACATAGCGGAAGGATAAGAGTTTAGATATCAAAACTACGAGAGGACGCTGAAAGCAGTATGTGCAAAAATAAATCGTGTTCTTTCGAGACGTGCCGTTCTATCTTACATTATCATACTCTCTGGTTGAGAATTTGGAGTAGTCTTTGTGCATCGTTTTCTTTTCAGAAAAAGTGCTGTCAATCGACAAAATTCAATAAAATGAATATCACTTCAGCAGGTAAGTCACTGAATAATTGTCTGTTTTTTAAAATATAAGTTATTGGTGTGAAAATATAAATATACCTATTTTAAGTTTTGAATGATGATTTGCAAATCATGTGAAACTTAACCTTGTGATATACTTTGTACGAGAAAACCAACTTATGAAAGTGTACAAAAAAGCCGAACAAGCGGCTAAAAAGATGTTACTAACATAAAAGCTACTTTTTCTAAGAAAAAAGAAATAACAATTTTTTGTTGTAAGAATTCAGCAAAAAATTGATATTATTCTTATTATGTTATTATTTATTGTGTCTTTGCATTCAATCATTTACATATAACTATGTTCTCTGAAGTAATAACTTTAATTTTATAATTTTTGCAGCTGGCATAATCTCTTTGTTAGAAGAACCAATGCCTGAATTAAAGGTATTTGCTTTAAAAAAATTAGACATGATAGTTGACGAATTCTGGCCTGAGATTTCTGAAGCTATAGAAAAAATGTATGTATATACAATAAAATTAACAATTTTACTTTTATTAATTATTTTATGTTTAATGTTTTACCGTTTTTTTATTAATATATCTTTTGCAGTGAGATTTTGCATGAGGATAAAGGGTTTCAACAACATGAACTGGCTGCTTTGGTTGCCAGTAAAGTATATTATCATTTAGGAAGTTTTGAGGATTCTCTGACTTATGCCCTTGGAGCAGGAGAGTTGTTTGATGTTAACGCTAGAAATGAATATGTCGATACTACTATTGGTAATTTTTAAATATTTAAATGGAGTACTACTTAATTTCTGGAGACTTAAGGTATATTGAAGTATTTAATTATATTTTCAGCTAAATGTATTGATTATTACACTCAACAACGTGTATTGGAGGCAGAGGGAAAACTTGCTCCTGGCAGCAAGAGCATTGATCCTAGGTTAGAAGGAATAGTGAATCGAATGTTTCAACGCTGCTTGGATGACAGTCAGTATCGTCAAGCCTTGGGTCTTGCTTTGGAGACACGCAGAATGGATATTTTTGAGGCAGCTATTATGCAGTCTGTGAGTAAAATTATTAATTTTTTTCTGATTTGTATTTCTATGTTTTATATATTGTATGTATTATTTTGTATATATTATTTTGTATTTTTTGAATATGTTATTCTACATATGTATTCTTTTATATACAATAATTAACGTACCGATTAAACTTTGTTCTTTTTCTTTCTAGGATGACGTGAGTGGAATGCTGTCATATGCCTTCCAAGTGGCAATGAGCCTCATCCAAAATCGCGGTTTTCGTAATACAGTGCTTCGTTGCCTTGTCAATCTTTATAGGAATCTTGATACTCCCGACTATGTCAATATGTGTCAGTGTCTGATCTTTTTGGATGATCCATTAGCTGTGGCAGAGCTCCTTGATCGACTGAGCAAGGGTTCGAATGACTGCGTGTTAATGGCCTATCAGATTGCTTTTGATTTGTATGAGTCCGCGACTCAACAGTTCCTCGGCCGTGTCATGCAGGCGCTACGAGCCACCGCGCCTATTCCGGGAGCGCTGATGGTTAAACCGGTGATAAAGTCAGCTACCGATATCACTGTCAAAGCTACCGAAGTCAGCACGGAATCTGCAAACACGGAAACTGATGAAACAACTACCACTCCTGATGCAGAAGAAAAAACTCAACGTAGCGTCGAAAGTTTGGTGCGTCTTACTCGACACATAACAAAAATTATATTGAATATAATAGTATTTTTTCTAACATAGACAATATAATAAGTTTTGTTTAAACAAATGGTTTTTTATTTTTTAGAACGCGGAAGAGAGAGAACAGCAAGAACGCGTGGACGCTTTGTCCAGTATTCTGGGCGGCGAAGTGTCTATTGATCTACATTTGCAGTTCTTGATTCGCAGCAATCATACAGACATGCTGATTCTGAAGAACACTAAAGACGCTATACGTGTATCAATATGTCACACTGCCACCGTGATTGCAAACGCTTTCATGCATTCCGGGACGACAAGCGATCAATTCTTAAGGTATACATATATGCATTTTCATGCTTTGTTTTTACATACAAATTAATTTTGAAAATTGTTTGGTATTTAAAATATTTGGAATATTTAGAGTTTGTAAAATTTCTCATAAATTTTACTTAATAGTTCAGAAGTCTTTTTGTTAAAGAAAACCGAGATACTCAAGAAGTTATGTTAAATTTGCAGTATTTTAATTTTGTGAAAACATTTGAAAATTTAGAGACAACTTGGAGTGGTTGGCTAGAGCGACTAATTGGGCAAAGTTGACCGCAACCGCTTCTCTGGGAGTAATTCATCGAGGACATGAGCAAGAAGCCTTAGCTCTTATGCAATCTTATTTGCCAAGAGATTCCGGCGCCGCTGGTGCCGGATATTCAGAAGGCGGTGGTTTGTATGCTTTGGGGCTCATACATGCTAATCACGGAGCGGCCATTACAGATTACCTCTTGGGCCAGTTAAAAGATGCTCAAAACGAAGTACGTTATATTTCTATAAAACATTTTATTATTAGGGCGTTAATAGCATGTTAATACAAAATAGTGCAGTTAAACAATTAATTTTATTATTATTGTTTTTCTATTGTTTTTTGTATTAAAACATTAAGAAATGTTTTATATTTATTATTGTATTTTATAAATTAGTTATATATAAAGTCCAATAAACTTATTGCAGATGGTTCGTCACGGTGGTTGTCTCGGTCTTGGACTGGCTGCGATGGGCTCTCATAGACAAGATGTTTATGAGCAACTAAAATTCAATTTATATCAAGATGATGCTGTGACTGGCGAAGCAGCTGGAATCGCTATGGGTATGGTCATGCTAGGATCTAAATCTACTCAAGCCATCGAAGATATGGTTGCGGTAAGTTTAAAAAATTGTAAAAACAACGTCTCTAGTATCTCGATCTAGTGTAATCAAGTTTAAAAAAAGAATGAAGAAAATGATCGCGATCACAATCGGCAACTTTTTCCGTCTTCTAATCTTTTAACTTTCTGGTAATATCATCATGATTTATGGTTAATAGTTAATAATACATAGCTTAAATAAAATAATTTTTTTAATCTATATTTTTTTATCTAAGAAATAGCATTAATTGCTTTAAAACAGACGAATGTTAGTGTTGAAATAGTGATGAATATAAACACAGTAACATAATGTATATACAGTAACATAATATATTTGCAATATATTACACAAAACGGAATAAATAGTAAAACAGAGAAAAAGTAATATAATAATAAACAAAAAACAGTAACAATAACAATAATACCAAATATTATGCTACTTCATCCAAGTGCGAAAGGTGGTTTGCTGGAAGTTTCTAGAATATATGTTCCGTGTGCACTGAAAGTCATGAAAATAATAATAAATAATAATAATAAATAACTTAACATTTTAGTCAATTTATCAGAGAAAATCTCCGTAGAAAAAAGAGATTTGTAGACATAATTACGAAGCAAGTTACATTTGTTAAAAGAAACTTGAAAAAAAAAAGGATAAAAAAGTAATATTAGTATTTTTCGCGCGAGACAAGCAACTCTCCTGATAAACAATAAAAATATTAATTATTTAGTTTTAATATAAATTAAGAAACAGTTTTTACTTTCGATCAAGCGACGGTCCGCCCATGAAGACATTTCCTGCACGAAAACCAATGGGATTCTTGATAGATTCGACATAGTATTCATAAGATCTTGAATGAGGACAGCTGACCTCTACAAATCAATCAATTTCTTAATTATTAAGTCGATAAATGATATATGATAAATGATTCTATGAATCTCATTTACCGATAACACTGCATCCCGGTTGGTTTTTGTCACCGTTCGGATAAAAGTCGGCATGGCCGATTGGTTCTTCTATACCTAGGTAACCGGCGTTTGTGTGAATGACGTGCACTATAACTGCATCCGACTTGTCCACTCTCTCCCCCGGTCCTTTGGAATCAAAGGAGAGTTTTGCAGGATCTAATGCTGTAGATTAGAACTTTTTTCAGTTTTTTCTTCTTCAAATAATCAATAACAAAGGAATTATATAATCCTTAAATAAATTATAATGAAAAAGATTCTTTATTTTTTTTCAAAGTTTGTTTATTATACTATTAGTCTTTACTGTTTCAGTGAATTGAATTTTTATTTCTTTCTCGATTTTATTATCGAACTTACCTAACACTTCACTAATTTCTTTGTTTGCGAAACGAGCAGCAAGACCAACAATATGTCCTCCCAGAGAATGTCCTATCATTTTGGTCTTGGCAGGATCCAAATCTGCGTGTTGTATCAGAAATTCTAACAAACGAGCCACGCGTTTTGCCACAAGGGATACACTCTTTGCGACTTTCCAATACCACAAATTTCCAGCTGCTTCTCGCCAGTCGATCAGAATGATGTTGTAATTGCCAACGCTCAAATAAGCTGAAATATCAAACAAAACACAATAAAAAAATAATATAATATAGATTAACTAACGGAACAAGAGGCATAAAAATAATTTATAAAATTTAGGAGTTTGAAAAATTCACATTTGAATATAACATTAAATTTAAATTTAAAAATAACGAGTAGAAAGAAAAATAAAGATTGTAATATATTGATCTAAAAAAAGGACACAAGAGTATTGAAGAATACGCTAAAATTACTAGTATTAATTAATAAAGAAATTTTGCATATGCCTAAGTAATCTTTACCATCTCGAATTAGAGTGGCAGCAGATCCAGAATCTGTATTTCCTCGCCAACCATGAGTGACCAAACGAGTAGAATGTTCAGGATTCCAATAACTATTCTTTATACTTTCTAAATCATCGATAAATATTTGCTGTCCAACTTGTGGGTTATTCCTAAAAAACAAGAAGAGATTATTATGTTTTGTGGTATAGATTATGTTTGCTACAATAACTTTGATATGTATTCCTTACGTACTGAGTATATAGAAGAAAAGTGATTTTAAGAACAGATTCGGTAATCTCGTCGATATCTTGCTGTGTAAGTTTGGGTTCTTCAATTTCGACCATGTACGTGTAACCATAATCATCGGCGAGAATCGTGTAGTTTGTTGGAGAAGTAGCGAGAGACGTCAACAAAGTCTGATAAAAAACTATTAACAAAAAGTATTTATTGATCTAAAATCTTCAAAAGATAAAAATAAATACGGTAATGGCCATTTGTAGGTCACTGATTCGGAAATATTTACCGACCTATAAGAATATCAGATTTATATCTTTTTTAATAAACAAGTTTCCAGCTGCTCAACATCATCAAATAGAGTTCTATCTTTTTAATGTGGCGAGAATAAACTTGCTGATATACGAGCGTTTACTAACGTTTGCCATTATATACAGAGATAATATTTTTTAAAATATTATAATATACAATTGCAAGTTTAATGACACTTTTCTTTTCACAGAGATGTATATGTATCTAAGTACAAAACTAAGAATAGTTTTTGTTTTAAAAATGAGCGGTAAGCTTGTCTAAGAATAATTTTGCGTAGCACAAAAATCCAACTGCAAAATCAAGAAATAAATTCCTTGTTAAATATAATACCCTTCGAGTGCAATTGTCTTTCACGTACTTGATCGGAATACCGGCGCCAAGATCATCTCTGTGAAAGATGAATGTAAATATGGGAAGTGAACAACGTTGTTTTAACTTTTTGATGGCTCTTTTATGGCTTCATCAAAAACAATATTAATTCATAGCTAACATTAATTATTGCGTCAATTGCTTTGAAACAGAATTAATTGGTCGAGAAGTGTGCATGTTTTTATGATCATACATAAATTGTACATTGATATTTTCTTGCTTATCAGATGGTTTACACCTGTATTGATAATCTCATACATACTTGCGTTTTATTTGTAATACTTGATATGTTTTACATTATTTTTATTCGTACTTTTATTAAAACTTATTATTATTAAGTTTACTTTTATTAAATAACTTGAGCAATAAGTTCACTTTTTTATTATAAAAATCAATTTTTACAAATATGCTAGATATATAAAACGTATAACATCGAGCGAATTGAACGTCTCAGATTTTTTACTAGAAAACAAAGATAGTAAAGATACATAATTCTGCAAAATTTTGTTGCACGCTATTCACACATTAAACTAGCGCTTTTTAAAATCGGATTTCCCGAAGCATTGACGCGCGTTTAATTTGAATTTTTCTCGTGAAAATAGCAGCCCTGCATTCCAAAACAAAGACCTTACTTTTGTAGCTGCTAGCTAAGGTTGCAAGCAACAGAAAGTCGATGCTAAACGAATCATAACTTGTTACTAGTCGGCCGAGTTAATCAAATTATTTGTTACGGCTTCTATAATGTATCTCAGCAGCTGTGATTAAGTAACATATATAGATATATCTCGATGTTGCAAAAAGCTTCCAATGTGCATCCAATATGAATCTGCGCTAAATGAATAAAAATTATTTGATCTTATAAAAGTATAAGTTTTTACGTACTCAAACAATCATTGCAAGAAATATTAATTAGATTTAATTATGCAAAGAATACTTGTGTTTAATAAAATACATTGCGTAATCTGCGAATTTATACATAAACTACTTTTTCGTTTATCTTTGTTACAAAGAAATAAGATATTATTGCTAAAGTATTAGTGACATTCGCCGTAAAAAAACTCTTTTCGCCGCTTACAGCATAACGTTTATGGGTTCAATTATTGGTCGCGTTTTATGAGGCTTTTCGCTTTTTCAGTACGCTCAAGAAACGCAACACGAAAAGATACTGCGTGGTCTGGCGGTTGGTATCGCCTTTACGATGTATGGCCGTCTCGAGGAGGCCGATCCCTTGGTGACGTCCTTATGCGCTGATAAAGATCCGATCCTAAGAAGGAGCGGCATGTATACTCTAGCGATGGCTTACTGTGGCACAGGAAACAATCAGGCCATTCGAAAGCTTTTACATGTTGCTGTAAGTACCGATTCAAAACTACTAGTATTTGTGTTTAGTGGATATCATAGTTTTTTGCTACTGTAGTAGATTGTTTGTTTTATTTGTTTAGTTTTTATTTTATTCGACTATTTGTGTTTTATTTCTTATTTATTTTATTTTAGTGGTAACTTATATTGATAGTCAGTCTCTTTCATATATGTATACATAAATGTATATTTTTTTAGTTTTCTCTACTATCATAGTAGTTTGCACAGATTATATTTTTATTGCTGATTTTATTTATTTTATTAATTTTTCTCTAAACTTAACTTTAAAAATTTAATAAAAAACTTATTTTGGAATAGATTGCATTGTGCAAATACAGAGTTTTATTTAAAAATCTGCTTGATTTTTTTTTAATTTTTTACCGACTGTGTTTACTCTGAAAGACAAATAATTGCAAAAAGAATTTTTTTTTTTTAAAGAAAGAAATTTTTTAACAGCAACATTTTTTCTCTGTTCTGTCAGGTCTCTGATGTTAATGATGATGTTCGACGAGCTGCAGTTACTGGTTTGGGTTTCCTGTTATTCCGGTGAGTGTAGTTATGTACATATATATATGTATAAAATCTTTTCTAAAGTTTTCTAATTCCTATACATATCGGCACTGCTACAAAACACTAAAGACTGTTCACTTTTTGCGTGTTTGTGAATTCACACAAACTTCCGATTTAAAAAGTCGGCTTAAAAACGATTTAATTTAAAACTCACGGTTTTCTTTTATTTAAAAATTCAAGATAATATTTTCAACTAATAATCATATGTATTATTTGTTGACAAAACAATATAATTTTAGCTATTTATTGTATGACAAAATAACAGCTTTTTTTTTAAATAAGGTCAGTTGAATCTTGAGTACGAAAGGAACTCAATATCATTTCTAGTATATTTGACATTAATCGTTTTCCTTGAAAAAGAATCGGTCGGTTGTAGAATAATTTATCATTGTTTAAACAGTTATATATTACTTGTAGATCAACGTTGTATATATTACTTGTCGATCAAACGTTTTGTATGGTATTATAAAACTGGAAGTCTCTTAAATTGTTTATCAATTAATGTTGTATATTTTAAATTAGAATTTAAAATTTATAATTATTTTTTGTCTTTGCGGTGACGTTCGGACGATATATATAAAATATTTCATCGATTTGATCTTTGGTCGTAAACCGATTATAAAATAGCTAAATTGAAATGCAGCAATAATGCACTGAAGATATTTATCTGCCTTTCAAAAATTAATTATGGAGAAATTAATTCTGACAAGTATCTTTTTATATCATTTTTGAACATTAGAGTTGTTAACTCTAAACGTTTAACGATTTACACTTAACTATCTAAGGACATGTGCGATGTGTGCTAATGAGGAAAAATAATGTTAGCAAATCAGTTTAAACAGTTGTCGACAGCTGATTTGCAATTGTTAACAAGAGACAACAAGCACGAAAATATACGCATATACATCGCAATGTGCGCGTGTAAATTTGCTTTTCTCTCGCAACTGCATCTGCAACTGTTTAAACTCGGAATGAGTCAAAACGAATTTCATTAACACTTCTACTCTTTCTTTGCTTTTTATAAGATAAAGTTTTCTTGCTAAATAATAATAGGTATATCTGAGAATTACAAAAAAATGAAAATTTTTTTTAAAAATAAATAAACCTAGATCAATGACATTGCGTGACAAGACAATTTCTTCGTAAAAAAGCGGAATAGTGAAGATTCATTGTTTGTTTGCGAATATGAGGTCTATTAGATTTTCGCGAAACAGTGGATATCTCGCATTTTCGTCGATATAAAAGCGAATGAGAAAAAAAGGATCTGGTGCGGAATCTGGGACACGTGTGCCACGGGTCGCACTTACTCGGCTTCTCTCTTATTGTTCGTATGCATCTCTTCTGTTAATTTTGGATGATGCGATACGAAAGGGGGGAGTTTTGCTTCTTTTCACTTGTTCTTTTTTCTTTACGGTTTTCATTTCTTCTATTCCCGAGATCTCTTTTCTCGTCGCTCGCAATGAATAGACCGACCTATTGAATAAGTTATACACCGCAAACTGCACCACGCCCCATTTCTCCGCATTCAAAGTGCAATTTCAGAGAGATTGAATCCTTATAACTGAATGCAAACTTGAATCTGATACTGTACGTCTTATGAACTTAGAATACTCATGATTCTCTTTTGTGGTTTTCAAATTTGAACTTGATTTTAAATATATCGATGACATCGTTTATAATTTATATATACAGTTATAACTATAATTTTTTGAAAAAACTCTAATTGATCAAAAACTCTAATTAATCAATTCTTCAAGTGTTCTTTTTAATGAACAATTATTCAGTATATATGTGGACAGTGAAATTTTAGTAAAAAGCACATCGTAGTGACTTCGTCAATTACGTTTGATATTTTATTAAGTTCAAAATTATGATTGGAATTGATAATATTGACATATTGTAATTATTAATTGCAAGAGAACAATTCTTTTTACTAAAATGTATATTTTATGCATTTACTTTAGCTCTGTTTTGTTATCGGAGTATTAATTATCATTGTTAAGCAAACAATATTGGCATTATAATTATTAATTATTGACGTGACTTATTTTGTGCATTATTTACGAGCGTAGCAATCAGTGTAGCAAACGATGCGCATCTCTCGACGAGCGGATAGGCACACGCTTTGGACAAAGCGCGTAATTGAATGTGCTCAATGAACGCGCGATGTCTGGAATTTGCGATGTAATCGTCAACGCGGTTATGGCAATGGCTAATATCTGCAGGTGATCGCTATTTATCCGTTTGAATGCGTACACAATATTGATTGCAAAACAAATTGTTATGGCCAGCAAACATTTCCGGCTGGATTTTAATAATTTCCATTTTTTACATATATTTATTATATCACGTTTTACGTAAATCACGTCGTGCTTGTTCTCGAAAACATAAATGTAAAATGTCATAAAACAGATAAATACTGTTAATTGCGTACAGTACGCAATTAGTGTGGAAGTCGAATTGTTTATTTTGTATAAAATTGTAGCGCGCGAGATAGAGTTTGCAATAGAAAAATGTTAAATAATTCAAATATAGATAAATATTTGTATATTAAAAATATGTATACACACACAGAAGATGTAATATACTTCAAAATATAATTTAATAGATAAAGTGCGTCGAAAACTAAGGCAATAAAATTGAGCGTAGAAAAAATTTCAAATTACTTTACAAGAAAAGAAATAAATTTTATTTAGTCCTTTAGCGAATAAACGAATTGAGGCGGAAAATCTATCTTAAGAGGGAAAATTTAATTTTAAAGCGATTAATATTTTTTTTAGGACTTTGCAAAATTATTAATTGCGTTGAGTTTACGCTGACGAAAATATCTCGATCTAGTAAAGTTCGGAGAAGCTTAGAAAATATTTTTCTTCGACTTTCCGAGACTCACCGGGCAATTAAATTCCAATGTTCAAACACTGCATCAATAATCAATAAAGTATAATCGTTAATATAAAGATTTTAATATAAAGATTTTACTCTACAGATATTTATCGATGTGTATGTAATGAGAAAACAAAATTTAAAAAAATGAGATATATCAAATATGTCAAAACATTAATAATAATTAATAAAAAAGTATCAAAGAGACTACATTTAAAAATAATACATATAATGAATAATGAAAATTTATGTTACATTTATATTTATAGATAGGATCCGCCGAAAATTAAGATAATAAATAATAGCAATAACTTGAACAAACGTGTGATCCGTTAATCTCGATTTTAATCAATGTTCTAATCATGGCCGGTACGTAAATTAATTTTGGGAAACCGAGAAACTTGGCGGGATAAGAAGGAGATTTGTAGGAATAACGTGAGCAGATTCACCAACAAGTCGTCAACATCTATGACAAGAAATAGTTTGCTATATGTGTGCGTACTAAATTCAGTTGAATAATTCGATGGTGAATAAAAAGTATGTGAAAAAATTGCGCAATATCGTGCAAAAAATTAATGATTTTTGATGCAAGAATATTTTTATAGATTGTCTTATATTATAATTAAAGAGTTTTCTCAGGCCAGCAACTGAAAACTGAGATATGATTATCGAGAAGATGCGCATCGGAATAATGAGCGTGATGTTTCTCATTAACGTCTTGTTTTTAAAATTTTACTAATAATTTTGCAAGAATTGAGGAGATGTTTTTATTTGAGGAGAATTTTCACTTTTAAGTAATTTCGTTTGTATGAAAAACGGGTTCTTGTATTAAGATTTAGTGTTCACCGAAGTTGGGAACTTGATCGTTGACGTCTGAGAAATCTGCAGAGTGGAATTTAGTAACTTTCCTCGGAATTCCGAGCTAATGTTGTTATATTTATTTTTACGTTGCAGCATTTTGTCTTTGTAAATAATACGCTTTAATACGTCGTATTTTATTGCGAGTACACTCGTTAATAGAAACAAGTTTATCGTGCAAATGTGTGTCGGAAAAACGCTCGTCTCTTTTGCTATTTTGCGTTGTCGATTTTGCAAGTTTATTACTTTATTTTCCTGAAGTAAATTAACGTGTCTGAATGAAAATTATATTACTGTCCACGATGTTAGACTAATAAATTTATTACAGTTCTTTCTTGTGTACAACTGCAGCTATCAGTTTTTGTTTCTTTCTTTTCATATTTTTATGCATTTATACATATATATTTTCTACTCTGTGTTTTATTTACATGATTTTAAATTTTCAAGAGAAGAATCTCTCTAAATTGAAAACTTGTAACATTTAATTCAATAGTAGATATAATTTCGGACTTAAACAAAACAAGCTTTTCTTTTAAACTCTAAATTCTTTAATGACTTCACGCGCCAAAAAATTAAAAATATATCGATTTAATTTTAGATAAAGAGATCTATCTTTTTTTAAGTGTATAAGGATTATATATATAAAAAAAAAAAAAAAAAAAAAAA
>QVOA01018448.1:0-12430 GCA_014825685.1 Pseudomyrmex cubaensis | reverse complement strand
TAAAAAAGAAGCAACTATATTATAATAAGCTTAATTCCTTCTCGACGACCCCTCCTTCGCGGCATCCTCGACCTCACGGGGTGTAACAACTGACTATTAAATCTTACTTGTGAAATGATATTTTTTCTCCATGCAATTGTCCCCATTCTAGTTGCTTTTTATTTTTGTGAAAATTTGTTTTTCGACTTTTGCATCTTGTCGCAAAAGAATCCGGCATTTTTTACTTTTATTGAGTTTTACATTTATTGAGTTTTACATTTATTGAGTTTTTTTCTTTTTTTTAAAGCCGCGACGACGATTTCTTTTTATAATATTAATTATTTATTTAAACACTTTAGCCTATGACCAAGAAGGGGACTTGGTTACAATACGTCTAATCTCAAACATCCTTCTATACCACATACGTCTCGCCTATTTACATTTACCTTAAATTAAGTTAACCTTAAATACATTGTGCCTTTACACATTTTTACCTTTTTAGATTGTTTTTATCTTAACTAATCTACCTATATATACACTTACACCTATATCACAGATTATTTATTAGTCTTTATATTAATCTTAAAACCTAATCGCCTTAACTCATTATCTCTTATTTCTTTCTTTTTAACTTTTTAATTCTTTTCTCTGTTTCCTTCCATAATTTCTCCAGAATCTCTCCTTTATTCTTATCTAAATCATCATTCCATATCCTATCCAATCTCTCCTTCATATCGGAACCTAACCTTATGAACCATTCTTTCACACACACACACGCACGCACGCACGCACACACTCATCTACATAGTCTTCTAGCTCGTCTTTACATACTTCACAGAATACGCACCTTCTCTCCTCCTCCTCCCTCCAGTATTTGTTGTTTTCCTCCATGTTTCCACATCTCACTCTCATCAAAGCTCTAACTTGATCACCTATCTTAATCACTTATCGTCTACGTTCTTTTTCTGGAGATATCTGGATTTTCCTATATCCTTGTTCCACACTTTGTATTTCTTATTATACCTTGCCTCTCTTATTTTTCCCTCTTCCATTTGTTTTTGTATATCTCTTTCCCTTTCTATCATTATACTTTCTCTCTCTCTCCCTTCCTTGTATCTTTTCTCTATTGCTTCTACACTCCATCCTTTACTATTATAGTATCTTTCTTTCTCTCTACTGTAAAGATCTTTCCTTTCTAATTCTTTTTTTTCCCGCCAGCACTTCTTTACCAAAGAAATTTCCTTTAATACACTTACTCTCATATCATATCTGACAGCTCTTGTCCCCCACCTTATCTTTAGTTTTTCTAAATCAAGCTCTCTCCGTAACAGGTATTTCGGCATACAAAAGTCTAGCCTAAAAACCCACCTTACGTAATCCAACATTATCTTTTCCTTTTTCTCTTCCCACCTCCACAGTTCTACCCTATACGACATTACGCTTACCACTAAATACTTAAACAGCATCCATCTTCTACGAAAGTCATTTTTACAAATTCTTTCTCCTAAACTCCAGATTTTATTTACCGCCAGTCTGCCTTTCCTACTTATTTCCTTTATGTGATCCGTAATTCCCTTTCCTATTAAATGTAAATCCGAGATACTTAAAGCTCTTTACCTTTTCGATAACCTTATTATTCCGCTTAATCTTATCTGTGTCTTTTGTACCAACGCTATTAAATACTATTAGTTTCGTTTTTTCCGTACATAGTTTGAGTCTCCTTGCCTTTAAAAACCTCTTCAGCGTGTTCATCATATCTTGAAGCGCTGTTGTATTCTTTGCCAACATAACAATATCGTCCGCGTACGCTAGAGACCATATCCTATTATTCCCTATTGTCACACCTCCTATGTTCCTGCATCTTAGTTCCTCTTCCAGATCTGCTATGTATAAGTTAAACAAAGTGGGACTAAGAACACATCCCTGCCTTACTCCTTTGTTTACCAAGAAGCTCTTCGTTAGTCCTTTCTCTGTTCTAATCACTACTTCTGTTTCTGCATAGATATTCTTCAATCTTTTTATCAATCCCTCACTTATTTCTTTCTTTTCCAATATTTTCCACAGCTTTTCCTTGTCCACATTATCAAAAGCTGTTTCTGCATAGATATTCTTCAATCTTTTTATCAATCCATCACTTATTCCTTTCTTTTCCAATATTTTCCACAGCTTTTCCCTGTTCACATTATCAAAAGCCGCCTTTAGGTTTATGAACAGAGCATATACTTTCCTCTCCCCCTCTCCTTTTCCTTTTCCCTTTGGACCACATGGTTCAACACATAAATGTTGTCTAATGTAGACTTTCCTTTTCTAAAGCCTGTTTGACTTTCTGACAACAAATCTTTTTCATCTACTTCACTTTCTAATTTCTCTCTTATTATTTCTACATATACCTTATAAGCTGTATACCATAATAGCGATATACCTCTATAATTCTCAACCTGTTCCTGATTACCTCTTTTATTTGCACCAATGATACTCTTCCTCCATTCTTCTGGAATCTTCTTCCTTTTCCAAACCTCCTCTATCATCTCTATCAGACCCTTCTTTACCGCCTCTCTTTTGTATCTCCATGCTTCCATGGGTATACCATCGATTCCCGCTGCCTTCTTCATCTTTGCCTTTCTGACAACCTTTATTATTCCTTCCTCTATTAATTCTTCCCTTTGCTCCATTTCTTCCGGTTATTCTTCTTCCTCTCTTCGTTCTTCCCTCACTACCTCCTCTACTTCCTCTTCCTCTCTCTTCTTCTTCTCTCCGCCTAGTAGTTTCATGAAGTGCCTTCTCTATACTTCCAAGTTTGTATTAGCTTCCTTCCATCCCCTTCTTTTTCTTTTTTTATTTATGAATTTCCACACTTCTGATTCCGTTCTCAGCTTTTTCAGGGTTTTTTCCTTTTCTTCTCTTTTTTCCTTCCTTTTCTTATCCAAGTGTAGTCTCAGTCCTTTCTTTTGCTCAACATAAACCTCTCTCCTTACTATGCCTTTCTTCCATTTCCTATATATTTTCCTTACCTCTTTTTTTCTTCTTGTGCAGCTCCTGTCCCATCAATCTTTATATCCTATCTTCCTTTTCTTTATTTTACAATCTTTTCTCGTCATCGCTTCCTGTATTAAGTTCTTTAAATTACCATTTCCTATTTAGGCTTATCTCATCTTGCTCCTCGGTCCAATTTTCTCTAGCCAATTTTCTCTGGTTTAGCTTTAAATCTCTCTATTGCTTCTAGGTCCCAACATATCCTCCTTTTTTCCGATGCCTGCGCCTCTTGCTTTATTTTCTTCTGTCTTCGTCCTCCTCTTCTTTCTTTCTCCTCTTCTGTTTCTTCCATCTTCAGACATACCGGCATGTGATCCGAGTCCACTCTCTTTTCTACCTTGAATTCTGTAACCTTATCTATTATGAACGCATTTACAAACACGTAATCAATTACCATACTGCCCCTTGCTCCTACAATAAGTAAACTCTCCTTTCCAGTCTCCTTTAGTTCTACCATTTAGTACGTTCAAACCATTTTCTAACATACTTGCTATAAATTTCCTACCCCCGTTTTCTATCATTTTATCTTTACTTTTTCTCTCCACTCCTCCTTCTTCCTCGTCTCCTCCTAGATTTCCAATCCTAATATTAAAATCTCCCCCTACAATTAATCTTTCACTTTTAAATTCTTTCGTTACCTTTGCGATTATTTCTCCTACCTCTTTACCATTGTTATACATTAGTATGATGTTCAGATTCTCATTCACAACCTTTGTTCTCATATGTATTATATTTTCATATCCTGTTTCCTTCACTTCCCATTCCTTTCCTTTCCAATCTCTTCTTATTCCAACAATTAGACCTCTTCTCGCTCTACCATTCCCTTTTTTCTTCTCTGCACGACTGCTCACCCACTGGTGCGCGTCTGGCAGTCTGTTCTTTATATTCTTCCAATCTTTTTCTGTTAGCCATGTTTCACATAATCCTATGTAGTCATAATCCTTTAAAAAATTCCAAAACTCTATATCCTCACTTCCTAGTCCTGCGACGTTCCAAAATAAGATTCTTCTGTGTATACCTTTCCTCTTCTTTCTTTCCTTCTCCCTTCCTGGCCTCTCTTTAGTTTTCCTCACTTGTGATTTCCTTGTTTCTCTTCTCTCTCTCCACTGCTCTCTTCTCTTTTCCTACCTCTGCGTTTGTATTTTCTTTTATATCTCCTATTTCTTTTTCAATTTCTCTCCAGTATTTCCATGTATCTCCTATCCTTACCTTACCTAAGCCTATTTTTATTTCTTCTTTTTTTTCTCTCCTTTCCTTAGCCCATCTGGATATTCTTTCTTGCGTTTTTCTCTCCTCCCACGTTAAATCGTTCTCTATGTATATGTTTTCTCCTTTTAGTTTATTCTTGTTTCTCATAACCTCTTTCTTTTCCTTTTCGTTGTTCAGACCGACTATTATTACCTGATTGCTGACTCCACCACACTATCCAATCCTAGCTTTACTTTTAGAAAATATCTTGCCCATCTTTTTGGATCCTCTTTAATCTGTCTCAGCTCGTTTGCATCTTTAATTCCCTTTATGACTATATTATTCCTTCTCTCTTTTTTCTCCTTGCTCGAAATCCAACTCTTTAGTTATCCCATCTCTCTCACACTTAATCTATCTTTGCTTGCAACTGATATGACAGATCCCGCGTAACTACTTCCTTCCTTACTTTTCCAATCTATTTCTCTTTTCCTCAATATTTCACTACACTACTTTCACTATCTTCCATCTTTTTTTTATATCCTTGATTTCTTTTTCTATCTCTCCAAACTTTTCTTCTATCACTCTCATTCTTATCTCCCAGTTCATTTCCTTTCTTTTCTTTTCTCGTCTATTATTTCAGTCTGTCTTTTTCTTTCCTTTTTCACTCATTTATTTCCTTTGTTAGTAAATCCATTAAATCCGTTTTTATCTTTTCTAATCTCTCACTTCCTTTATATCTTTATCCTTGTCTTTTTCCACCATCTCTTCAAAAGTCATTCTTTTCTTTTCCATATTCCCTTTGAATTTCAATACCTTTTGATTCTCTTCCTTCCTACTTTTCCCTAACCTAACCTACTCGCTCTGGCTGCCTCTGCACCTCTTGCCGCCATAACCTCATCTTTTCGGCGTCCTTTTCTCCACGCTCTATTTTCCTTCCTGACCGCTTATCCTACCTTTATTTCCTGAGCTCGCTCTTATGCCTCTTAATTACTCACGCCTTTTTGCCTTAATTTCTGTTCTAATCTTCTCTCTAAATTAATATCTACACGCACAGTCAGACGCACATACGCACGCAGTCACTCCTCCTAACTAAATCCCGCGACGACGATTTCATATAAAATAACTTTTTTTTTCTTTATTGCTGATTCTTGACGCTCAGCCTCAGTACCGTTCGGTTAAAGTCATTTCGCATCGTGAAAATAGACGAAAATATGATCATTGTTACGGATCTTTCTTCTCACTCTACTAGCTTCATAATAACACTTTGTGCTCCCTCCATATATTCTTATTTCCATGACCTCGATGATGAAATCCCCGGTGATTGATCTCTTTAGTTATACCGAGGTCAGCCAAATTTACCTTCTTTCGCACCTCGACTAACGAGTCACCGAGAAAATTTTGCGATCCTGGTGGAATATCGACAGCGTCACCGCCGCCAATTTGGGGAGCTTGCCCACTAGCTGCGCGCCCGGGAGCCGGGCTCACAGGGTTCCGTAATTTGAGAACCGAAGTAGAGAACCGAATTATTCCGGTCCTTACCTCCTCTAACCTACAGCCGCCCGATGCAGCTAAAACCTCGGCGACCTCTTCCGCCGTCAGAGGGGGCACAACGTCTGTAACACGCACTTCTGCGTACTTAACGGGACGAATGAAACAAACTCCCCCTGATCCTTGAAGACTTCCGACATTTTCTTTACAAGAGTGTCAGTCTTCGCGGTTCCTCCAGGGCCGGGGATCTGCAGTAACATATCCCCGTTTACCGTTTTCTTGACCCGGAGGCCGGAGATTCCGACCTCCTTTAAGTCGATAGCGGCAGTTGCCTTACGCATGACGACGTAGCTGCCGCCTGCCTCTATCGTAAGTAGGACGGCTGCCCCGTTTGGCTGCCCCGTTCGGCGTTTCCTCTACCTCTATAATGCTGCCTAGGCAGCAGAGGGAGAAGGACGCATTACTAAAGGGAGAGGAGTTTTCCCCTCCTTACCTCGCTTGCGGCCTTGCCACCGCACTACTGTAGCCCAGGTCTTGGGCTTTTTCTCGCCTCGAGGGGCAGAAAGAGATGGCTGGCTGAAAGAGCGACGCGACTTCCTAATAACAAAGAAAAATTGCTCCTCCATCCCCCTCTCAATTCTCTCCGCGAGAAGACAGATACACCGTTCCTCCGAAGCTTTCCCGATTCAATGGATTCCGGGAGCTCAAGAATCCCTTCCGTCACTTGGGCCTCCTTCTCACGCATCTTTGGCTTAGATGCCACAGGCCTGGTGGAGGGGATGGTCTTTCCCACTTGCACCCCACAAATCGCAGTCTCTCACTGAGATGCGCCCACAAGGGAAACTCTCTTCTTGTAGGTATCCAACATTTCCCGCAGCTTCTTGTTTTGCGAGAAGGAGATCTGCGCCGACGCCTTGGAGAGTCGCAGTTTCTTTTCCAAGGTCTTGACTTGCTTCCTCAGAAGCGGGTCAGTCACTTCCTGCACCGCAGGGTTTGCCGCCTTAGCACGTTAGGGAATAATAAGCATAACTATCCTTTCCGCCACATCCCTGATTGCTGCCGCCGCATCCTTCAATATTTTGATGTATCAACCCTGCAAGTGTGACGATGTTGTTGCGACCTTTAAGACTGCATCTGCGGCCTTGCTTGCACGATCGACCATCTCTTCAGAGTTCATCTAATCGCTCAGACGACCCAATGCCTTAAGGGCTGCGGTGCTCCTCCAAGCTTCCTCCTCAAGTTGGAGTTCCCGCTCCTCCTTAGCGGCATTCAGCCGCTCTTTAGCCGCAGCGAGGCCGACGTATTCGCCGGTGGAGGGACCCGGAACTTCTAGATAGAACTCTGCCGGGACCCTCCGGCATTTAGTTGGACTTTTCGGAGGGGAGAAACTTACAGACTCTCTTTTCAGGCTTTTCTTACTTCGGCGACGATGCGGGACACACGCCGCAGCGTCGCCTCTTCCCAGGACCGCCTGCAGGACAGGCCTCATCCTGACCTGTCACGGTATTCCCAGCCATGAACTCCAACGAGAAAGCCGGTTCTCTCAGCGCCCACCGCCCACCGCCCCCCTTCTCTCTACCCAAAACCGTAGAGAGGGAAGGGCTACCGTCACTGCGGAAGAGGGGGACCTAGACTTCAAGAACGAACGCAGACAGCGGGCCCTACAACCCGCTCGCCTTACAACCCGCATGCCCCTAAGGTCTCCCGAGAGGAAAAGGTTCTCTCTTTCGCGTTCAGCAGCCTCCTTCCGCTCCATCACCGCGGAGCAGAAGGAGACAACTGCTCTCCACTTGTTTTCCTCCCTGGAGGCCAGCACCCTCATCAGGCCCTTCAGGAAGAAATCATTCCCAATCTTGGCAGCCAGCTCTCAGCGCTTGTTTGCCCACTGTGAACACGTCTCCACAGTGTGCTGCACCGAGTCGCTGGCTGCTCCGCACCCGTGACACTGTGCCATTCGCTCCTTGCCTATGCGACTCAGGTACTCACCGAAGCAACCAGTAAGCACCTGAATCACTCTGTAAGTGTGGCGTCCGACCCCCTGCTCTAACCACACCTCGAAGTAAGGTCGGAAAATCGCGACGACCTCTTGGACCGCCGCACGTTCAGGTGCTACTCCCAGTCGAGGAACAGCTGTCGTCGAGCCTGGCGCTCCGAGTCGGCGAAGGCCTCCTGCAAAGCGTTCTCTGCAAGACCCTCCTGCAGCAATTCCAATCGACGATGATATCTCGAGTACATGCTTGCGAGGAGGGCAAAAGAAGGTACCAACGAGTATATATATATATGAGTCTTTTGCCCATGTTGATATTGCCTACGGTCATTATTGCTCACGTTGATATTGTCCACGTCCCGATTGACCACGTTGATATTGCCCACAGTCATTAATGTTCACAATCACTATTGCCCACGTTAATAATGCCCACGTTACGATTGATCACGAGTCACTTTTGCCCACAGTCATTATTGCTCACGTCATTATTGCCCGCAGTCATTATTGCCCGCAGTCATTATTGCCCGCAGTCATTATTACCCACGTTGATATTGCCCATAGTCATTATTGCCCACAGTCACTATTGTTCACAGTCACTATTGTCCAGTCATTATTTCCCACAGTCATTTATTCCCACAATCACTATTACCCACAGTCAATAATGTCCACAGTCATTATTGCCCGCAATCACTATTGGCCACGTTGATATTGCTGACGTTGCAGTTGACTACGCATTGCAATTTTTTACGTTTTTTTGTTTGTGTTGTAAGCGTGTAGACAGGGGGGCTGCGCTCCCTCTACATCCTCTCCAAACACCTAACTGAAACTTAACCTAAACTCTTTTCACTCTCCTTCGCAACATTTTCATTCATTTCTATTGATATTGTAAAAATTGTGAACACTATCAACGTGGGCAATAATGACTGTGGGTAATACTGACTGTGGGCAATATCAACGTGGGCAAAAGTGATTCGTGGTCAATCGCGACGTAGGCAATATCAACGTTGGCAAACGGGACTCCCCCGCTAACACGCTCGCCGTTTTCGTGGCTACCGTGCGGAAGCCACGCTGATAACGCGGAAGGCTACTACCCGTTGGGCGGAGCAAACCAAACTTGCTCCGCACCCCCGCCCCCGCCGCGGCTTCCGCCCACAGCGGCGACCCGTAAAGGGCCACCGCGTGAACCACACGCACGAAGAGACGGCGGACTTTCTGCCTCGGGTTCCCAAGGTTTGGCAGTAACCGTGGAATGAGAGTCTTTTGCCCACGTTGCAATTGTCTACAGTCACTATTGCTCACGTTGCAATTGCCCACGTTGCGTTTGCCCACGTTGCGTTTGCCCACGTTGCGATTGTCCACGCGTTGCAATTGCCCACGTTGCATTTGCCCACGCGTTGCAATTGCCCACATTGCGATTGCCTACGTTGCAATTGTCCACGAGTTGCTTTTGCCCACGTTGCGATTGCCCACGCGTTGCAATTGCCCACGTTGCAATTGCCCACGTTGCGATTGCTCACGCGTTGATTTGGCTTACGTTGCGATTACCCATAGTCACTATTGCCCAAGTTAATATTGTGTTGGAATTAAGTTCAAGTAGAGCGCGTAGGTAGCGTTATTTGTTGTCATGCGTGTGAGTAGTGTTTTTTAGTGTCTTCTTGTTGGCAATATGTTATTAGAAAAAGATTGATTGTTATTGATAAGAAGTTTTTTTTGTATCAAGGAGAAATGTGTGTAACAAGAAAGTTAATTTAAGTAAAAGCACGTAAGGCGCTACTTTTTATTTTCGTATTTTGTGCAATGACTCATTACTTTAGAAGAGTTGCTGCAAGCAGTTGGTATCAAGCGACCGTTTTTGTTTGTGCTGTGTAAGTTAAAATTAAAACAGTTTGACTAAAATAAATTTACTAGTTTAAAGTGTGAAACAAGACTGAACCCTTTAATTCATTCCACGCCATACGTCGACAAGAATGAATAACATATTGCTTACGTTGCGATTGCCCACGTTGATATTGTGCACGTTGCAAGTTACTGCAAGTCATTGCAATTTTTTGTTTTTTTGTTTGTGTTGTAAGCGTGTAGGCAAGAGAGGCTGCGCCTCCCACAAAAAACCTAACCTAAATCTATCCTAAATTCTTCTTTTTGCACTTCTTGCAACATTTTTACTCATTTTTATTGATATTGTAGTAACACAGATTAGGTAGGATATTGTAATAATCTGTAGGCAATATCAACGCGTAGGCAATCGCAACGTGAACAAATGGGACGCTCCCGTGCGGTTCGCTAGGAAAGGTGCGCAGGCTAAGCCATAAGTAACTGTATTTAACTGATACTCCTGAACCTCGTCGCCGGAATTGCTTCTCCAAACTATTCTTTGTAGGTCCCTGTTTTCGGGATGGATCAGAATCTGGCGATACATTTTTTCAACATCTGATGCAATGACATATCGATGAACTCGCCATTGTAGAAGAACGTCTGTTAGAACAAGTAAGAGATTTTGACCGGTCAGTAAATAGTCATTGAGTGACTCATTCGAGGGAACTTTTAGCGACCCATTAAACACCACGCGCAGCTTTGTCGTGGCGTTTGATTCTCGAAGAACTCCGTAGTGAAGCAAATAACAAATTCTCTTTGCCTTTTTGTTCGCAGGTGGGAGTACCGGAGTCATATGAGATAGACCTTCATAATGACTCATGAATTCTGTATAGAGGTGATATAGCTTATCATCTCGAGCCAAGCGACCCTCCATGTTAGCTAAGGAGCGCAGGGCTGCATATCGCGAGTGGCCTTCATTTAGACACCGTTCAATTGGACACGTTGCAAATAGACATAGAATTTTAGACACGGTTCAATTACACACGTTGCGTTTAGACACGCAAAAAAATGCGCACCGTTCATTTAGACACAGTTCAATTACGCACCGTTCAATTAGACACCGTTCAATTGCGCACCGTTTATTTGGACACAAAGAGACTTCTTAACACAGACATTTAAGAAGTAAAAATTTTGTTTGCATCACACATTATAGTACACATGTGGGCGGGGGAGGGACGGAGCCTCTTTCCCTGCACCCCCTCCCTGTAAAAACCTAACCTAACCCTAACCTGTGTTACTACTATCATAAATTGTCATTTTATTGTCTATTTGTGTTCAAAAAACAGTGTCTAAATGAACGGTGCGCAATTGAATAATGCGTAATTGAACGGTGTCTAATTGAACAGTGTGACACTTTCTGTGTCTAACTGAACAGTGTGCAACTTACTGTGTCCAAACAAACGGTGTCTAAATGAACGGTGCTCAATTGCACGGTGTCTAACTGAACAGTGCGACACTTTCTGTGTCTAATTGAACAGTGTGCAACTTTTCGTGTCTAATTGAAAAGTGTGCACCTTTTGGTGTCTAATTGAACAATTTGCAACTTTCTGTGTCTAAACGAACGGTGTCTAAACGAACGGTGTCTAAATGAACAGTGCGCAATTGAACGGTGTCTAAATGAACGGTGCGCATTTTTTTGGGTGTCTAAATGCAATGTGTCTAATTGAACCGTGTCTAAAATTCTGTGTCTATTTGCAACGTGTCCAATTGAACGGTGTCTAAGTGCACCGCTCCCGCATATCGCGTGGCTGTGAAATCGGTCAATTCCCGAGCAATCGAAAGTCTGACTATGTAACGGCCGACAGCGTCGCGCGTATGCGTAGTAGCAAAAAGATTCTCGCATCGCAGCTCGTCCTCACTTAGAACTAATGAATTGGATGAAAGCTCTTCCTGCTTCCAGAATTTCTGCACGAATTCGGTGAGCGATTCCGTAGCAATGCATTGGTGTGAAAAGGTTTTGTTTGTAAATTCGTTTTTTGAAGTGGCAGCTCCTCCTGACACAATCCACCCCAGCGAGGTTTTCTGGACCATAGGTTCCTGAAACCGCCCTTGCGCAACCCGGACGTGAAAATAGCAGCAAAAACATTAGCGCCGAGCAAAATGTCCATAGGATCGAGCGAGAGAAATTGCGGATCAGCCAACTCGATGTGCTGAGGCCACGGACGCGAGGAACGACGTTCGAACTGCCTGTATATACGGTAAGTCGCGGAAGCACAAGAGTAGCAATCGTGAAGACAGTCTCATTAAAGTGGAGTCTTATATTTAGTGATACGCGGCCCCTCGCGACTTTGGTCTGATTGCCTCCGACACTTATAACTGAAATTGACGTGTTTTCTAGGGAGTTGCACTTTTTGCGCGAGAGCTTCCGCGAGATATAAAGAATGTCTCGGATCCTTGATCGACGATGGCTCGAGCATAAAGAATTCCGAATCGATCGGAGACACGAACGCGCGCGGTAGCCAGCAAGACCGTGACGCGTCGGTCGGCCCGATTTTGAGCGATGTGCGAAATAGTAGCTTCAGATTCTTCGGCCCTTTGCTCCCGATAGGCATCGTGCAATAGTGGGGCGTGTTCCGTTTGACCACAGTACGATTCGACACAAAATTATTTGACACAGAATTATTGAACATAGATTTATTGGACACAAAATTATTCGAAACCAAAATATTCGACACCAAATTATCCGACACGAGATTATTCGACACCGTACGATTTGACACCAAATTATTCGACACCGTACAATTCGACATGGTACGATTGGACATAGTACAAGCATTGTGCATCGTGACAATTAATGATCAAGAGGCACGGTAGTGCCTCGCGCCAAGTTCACGCGCAACGAAGTGGCGCTCGACCTGCGCGAGCACACTGTGACCTATTTAC
>QVOA01018447.1:0-12410 GCA_014825685.1 Pseudomyrmex cubaensis | reverse complement strand
TTGCAATACTCCACATAGTCATCTATCGATCCTATAAATTTCGTTCAAATCGATTGTTCCAACGTCGCGACCTCTCCTTGTGAGAGAATTGCGTAATCATAAATTGGCGAAATGTTAAACACATGCTTCATCGGAAAAATATGCATCAAGAGTACATTCGAGTACATCGCGATGTTTCAAAGAAATTTGGCAGCGCGAACGATTGTTTGTTCTCAAGGCGGTATTTTTTTTTTTTGTCACCTTCTCTCTCTCTCTCTCTCTCTCTTTCTCGAAGAAACACGAAATGAAAAATTCCGCATGCGCGACGTAAGACGCGAGAAGCAAAATACGATCTTATCCGGGTCAATGCACGCGGAAAGATGTGCAAAAACACATCACGCTGGCGCACTACGAGTGGCAAATCGACATCGATTGTCCCGTGTTATAACGCCGGGAAAGCAGTCGATTGCCTTTCCTCCGGAAAGCCGGAGACTCTTTAATCCAAGAAGCGGGCGCGGCAATTGTAAATATTTGAATGTTTGCTTTTTAAAACACAGACACAGAAGCGACCAAAGGGAAAGTGCGCATTGGACGCGTCCAGGTCACCGCACGTGTAAACTCCGCCGAGGAAATTATGTCGAGGTTTGATTGTGATTTGTTACGAGGAACGGGAGAAGAAGAGAAAAAGAGAGAGAAAGAGGGACTCGAAAAGACGCGCAAAAGATGAAACGAATCTTTTTCCGTACACAGTACTCTCTTTCTCTCTCTCTCTCTCTCTCTTTGAGATATTACGTTTTGCAGTAACATCGTTTTGCCGAGCGAACGCAGCGAGACGTGAACAAAGTGCAGTTTAAATATCTTCCGTGCTTTTGGTGCTCATTGCATTTGATACAATTCAGACCGTTGTTTCAACATTTTAGTGAATATCACGAGAAAAAGCACGAAGTCGGTTGTTTCGTCAAACAATCGGTCGCGCAGCGCGATTCGACAACAAACGATTTTCTTTCAAAGATCGTCGCGTCGCGGCTCCGTAGCGAACGCGGAGAAAACAAAAAAATAAATTTTCCACGCGAAGATGACAAAGCTCGCCGCGATTGCAAATTCTCGGGAATGTAAATGTATTCCTAGAGAAAATACGGCAGCGATCGGAGAAAATAAGAAAGCCGCGCGGCAGCTGCGTTCGCTTACAAGCGCAGCGCATCGTTTTTCCGGAAAGGAGGAATTTAGAATGGGATATCGATCCCCGTTCGTCTCGATTCACACAAGTAGAAGGACGA
This sequence comes from Pseudomyrmex cubaensis, assembly GCA_014825685.1. Taxonomy (NCBI): domain Eukaryota; kingdom Metazoa; phylum Arthropoda; class Insecta; order Hymenoptera; family Formicidae; genus Pseudomyrmex; species Pseudomyrmex cubaensis. Next base: position 11,154 of record QVOA01018447.1, on the reverse strand, counting down.
CCGCGTCCATCCTTCGCGTGAGACGACGACGACAACGACAACGAGAATTCAGATTCCGTCGGTGTATTCGGGTCGCTGCATAGTGGAAACGTTGCACAATTTACAGTAGCTTGACGACACGACAAGACCAGCGCGATGTGAGAAACGTGAGTACTGAGAGAAGTCGGTGAAAAGAAAGGATAAAAGGTGAAAGAGAATTTGCGAAGTTCAACGGCGACGAAATATCTCGGCGACGAGGGTGGAAAGATTAAGGCAAAAACCGCGCGCGCGTCTCACGGACTCGTCTGCCGCGCGTCTCGGCGAATTTGTGTTTTACGCAATAAACTTTGTAAAATGATCTCGGTTTTATATGAAAACGTCGATGTAGTTTTGTTTTAACGAATTCAGACACGTTTCTGATACTTACGCGCAAACACAAAGTAAATATGTCGTAAAAATAAAAATAAAATACAAAGTAATATTTTGATAATCTAAAGCAGACACGAGAATTCACGTAAAACCTTATATTATTAAATTAGCCTTTACGTACTTGTTCGAAATTTTTTCTCGGATCTTCCAAGATGAAGGAAATGCCAGGGAACGGGGCATAAAACCACCACCACCACAACCGCCGCCGCCGCCGCCGCGTCTTGGCAGTGTCTGTTATCCCTTGCATAAAGAATACGAGGCGTCTAAGCAAAGTAGAAGCGCGTCGCGCATCATAAAAACTAATGCAGAAGTAAGGACAGGTTTGGCGAGTTGCCAGAGTGTTGTACGCGGCTTCTCCGTCATCTGCAGGTCGCGAAAATAGCGTAAGGATGTAGAGAGACCGCCTCTTGAGTAAAGCTACAATTACAATATACTGCATGAAAAACGCATTTAGCAAGACAAAAAGACGCGAAAAAACTGTTTTCCCGTTACGATCGTATTTTCCACGTGTTTCTCACATGAGAATAATTAATTCGACGCGGCGCGCGAACATTTCATTTGCAATTAATGTGTTCCGTGTATTTTTGTTTGTCTGGTTTTTTTTTTACGCGATCTGTCGATTTCGCGAAGCGACCGATCGATCCGCGATATATTTCGCAAGCTAAAGCGCGTTCTTGTCTCGTCTCGCGCATTTCCAGCCATCACTCATCAATCTTGTATCGAACGTATCGCGCATTTTCGCATTCAATAGCCGCCGAGATACACCATTATTGATACTTCCCGCGCTTTCTTGCCGCGCGTCCAAACGTTACATCAGATTCGCGCTTCTTCCTCTCCATCTTATCTTTTGATTTACGACGGGGATGTAATCTGTAAAGTGAATTGAGAGGGAGAGAGAGAGAGAGAGAGAGTTCTGTTCTCTCATCGCGGCCAATTCCTTCCTTTACGACCAGATAGCGCGGCGTATGAATTTTTATGCCTATTGCGAGATGGAATCGCGCAATGCAGCATCAGCCTTCTTCGGCTTATAGTAACCGTCTTCTTCTCTTTTGCTCGCCCTCGTGCTGACTGTGTTCGCGAAAAAGTCGCAAAATTAATTCTTCGTATGTTTTCCGTGCTCCCGTACATTCGCGACTTGTGTTTTATTTTATCTCTCTCGCGAGAGATGTTTCCTTCAACTCTTAGAGTACTGTGGACGGATATATCCGCCTAGCGAAAATTGTCGCCGTTTCCTAAAGACGGATATGATCGTTCGCAAAAACTGTCGCTGCGGCGTAAAGACGGATCCTATCCGTTCAAAATAATACATTTAAGAGAAATTCAATTCAAGAATCCAATAATAATTTAATTTAATCCAATAATTAAATTAGATTCAATATATAATAAAATTGGAATTTGTAGGATTGGACGCAGAGTCAAAAAATTGATTACAATTTGCGCAACCATTCAATAGTTTAAGACCGAATAGAAAGTACTGGCCACACGAAGCGTTCAACTGCGTATATAGCGCTCCGTTCTTTAAGAGTTAAAAAAGTACCTAATCAAGTTTATGCAACGATTTTGATGCGATATGTTTAGTTGCTTCTAAAGAGATCATGTGTAATTATACACTAATTGATTTGTGCTTTTATTGTACGTACACAAGCTCGTGGTGGGGTATGCGGTGCCCGTGGAAATCTCCGGCAAAATTTTGGTTTTTGGACAAAACTTTCAATTCCAATACGTTTTGCCGCAGAACGCGACGTTATTTACGCAATTTTTCGAGAATGCGTCACGACAACGTCGCGAAACTGTAAGCAGGAACGACGAGAGAACGTTAGTCTACAGGCTTCTAGAGGAGGAGTTTGATAGGTGATATAAACGTTTTGAATAAAATAATATCTAGAAAAATGTAATTTTGTATTTTTCACAGTTTGTTTACAATTTTCCTTACACGTAGACGATCAATGGATGGAAGAGAGTGCATGAAGAAGAGCATATGCGAAGCAGCAGTGGCGCCTTTAAAGGACGAAGGACTCGTGGGAGAATTGCTGCATCTCTTGCTCACGTAACACAATATTTGTTTTTATTTCCTTGTAGATTATAGAATATCGCGTTTCTTCACACGGATGTCGGAAACAAATGTGTTTTTGAATCCCAGGCCGCGAGAGGGAAATAATTCGTTTGCGGATCCCGACTATTTGGAGGCGTTTGAATTTGGAGAAAGAAATCACGATTGCTCGCAGATCTACAAATTGTGTCCTTCTGGTCAGGGAATTCTGGATCAAATTTCAAACCTGATATAGTGCAAGTCCCCAACGCAACGGACTTCCAAAGTGGTGCTGCAGCGCGCCAAGATTTTTTTTTTTTTCGCACTGTAATATCACGTTACTCGAGAGATCTCTCTGTTTTACACGCGCGCACTTAATCGATTTACAAAGGGACGCGCTTGTACGTAATACACGGGGGTAAAATACTCAGTGCATGCAGACATATATTTGCAGTTAAATAATCCAGCTGAGTTAGCGATTCCGAATTTTTACATTCATTTAACGGACAAAAGGAGTAATCGATTATTGATAAACTTTAATTTATTCTCAAATTAGTAATGGGATTGTTTAGCGTTTATTCATGTATAAATAATTTAGACGCCGGTCCAATATTGAGTCACGTACTCTACTGAATATCGACTATCAATTAACTGTAAAGTAGACGTTTTCCCAATATGAATATGTGTAATGTACGTACGATGTAATATAATCTTCTCTTTACGTACTTCTCTTTATTCTCTTGTAGTATAAGTTTCTCTTTATTCTCTTGTAGTATAAGTTTTATATTTTATAATCCCTGTATATCGGATATAAAGTATAAAACTGTCTGTCAGAAGAAGATCACCAAATAATAGCAGCCGTGTTGTCAACAACTTCGTCATAAAATCTTCAGCGAAAACTCGATATAAGCTTTAAGTGGACGACCGTTTCGTTCCGAGGAGTTACGTTTCGCACAGCGTGGCGAGTAAGACACACACACATACACACACCATTTTCTTCAGAACAAATATCAGAGAAATGTTCTGACGCTCGCTGTCATCAAGCACCGTCGTAACGACGCCGTTTAGACGCTTCCGGTTATAGAAAGTGCAGTTTCAATTCCGGACGAAATCGACATTTTGCTCCATGCGGCGTGAGCGAATTGGCAAAAAAACGGTCTCGTTTTCATAACCGATATACGAATGACGATCCGCGACGTAACTTTGTGTGTCCATATACACACACGGTACAAACGCGCATAACGCGTCTCTCGTGTGCGTGAGATACACTTTTACTTTGCTCTCTTTTTCTCTCTTTTCCTCTTCCGTGTGTGAAATTGATTCGCCGCAAAAGGTCGCGAGGTCGACCGCGAATGATTCAGACGATAGCCGACGAATGCTCAAGGTTTCATCTCTCCCGATAGATTTCCCGTTGAATTCGAGGGAAATTTTCGAGAGCGAAATAACGATGGGGCGGAGGGACACAAGTGGAAGTGGGAGATCGAATAGAACGGAATTGGATGTGCGGCGATTAATTTATACGGCCGGTCTAATGTCGGAAGTTTGTACTTAAACCTTAAAAGCAGAATAAAATGAGCAAAACGATGACGTAAATTGCTTTATTAAAATTAATCGAACGGAATAAAATTTATCATGTTCGCAAAAACATTGAAACATTGTGACCTTATAGTGAAAAAAAAAGAAATTGTTTTAACAAGTTAAAACAATCCGATTTAAAATCTCAATACTTTAATGTCGCCTGAAAACTTTTGACTTTTGGCTCCGACAAGACTCGATATCATCGCCAAGCGGTGATGGCAATTCGCCCGTTCACTCGAGATATACGTTATATGTACCAACAAACATCTCCAGCTGTCAGTCATGCGAATCGAATGATGCCATCATATTCATGCAAATTTTTTTGCCGACAAGCAAACTCGCAATCTCCACCCAATGTCAGGTAATATCTTTCCTCGTGCGGGAGAAAGTATTGGCGTCAGAGAGCGGATGTGTCGTGGCAGTAAATCGTTTCTATTCACTACGACCGCTTTAGAGACAAGCATATCCTGTCGAATGAGGAGCACGTAAATGTCTCCGTACAATTCTCGACGAGGGTTGAAGCTGAATGTACCGACAATTTGAAAAGGAGCTGTAAATCCATAGCATTTCGTTTTTTATGTCGACGGTGAAAGTAACATCGACGTCCTTTTTCCTAGAAAAATTCTTTCAAAATTTCTTTAGAGATTTCCGAGAGAGAAATTTATATACGTACAATCATCACACCTCTCGTTTTATATTAACTTCATAACATTTACTAATTACATTCATATCATCTAATTAGTTGGCGATGAATTATATCAAATATACACGCGCGAATTAAAATTTACAATAAAATTATTTAACAATAATTACGAATCGCTGATTGATTACCGGTGGTCAATCAGTCGCCAGATTACTTACAATTTAAGTTTGAAATATTAATATGTGTAATTGCGACACACGTAATTGGTTGATTGCGAATCGAATTCATGAAATAAGTTAATTAACGCTGTTCTCGTCTTTTTTTCCCTCAACTTCTACGTTCCGACAGAAGAAAAGTTTTTAAAAACGTGTCATTACAATCAACCTAGCGAACACAAATGCGCCAGCAACATTAGTTGAAAATTTCGCGGCGACACCTTCTGTGCCGCCGAAGGAGACGAAAACTTTTCCCATCAAATTTCGCTTTCTCCTCCCCTCTTTTCCCTCCCCTGTGTTGGCACTGCGCGAACTCGCAAATATCTTTTGGAGCGAAGTAGACACACGAGCGAGCGCGGCCATTGTGAGTCGTGAAACAAAATTCGCAACCTGTGCTCCAGAAAAATATATACTCGTTTAGCGTTTCCGCACGAAATGGCGCATAAAACCGCGTGTTTACGAAGCCCCAAGGAAACGAGATTTTCACAAGGTAGCGAGAACAAGCGCACAGTGCGACACAATAAAAGATTATGGCAAAGAAATCGTTTCGCCAGCTTGTAACACGCTAAGAGCGGTTTTCCGAATGCCGTACAAGTTCACGACTACGTTTTTGGGATTTCTCTTTTTTTTTTTTATCCGGATTTATATTTGAGGAAGTGGAATGTTCTTCGAGTGTTCTTTGTGACGAGGGTACACACACACACACGCACAACACACACATTGACATTTATTTCGGAAAGACTTGTGAGTTTTACTCCAAATAAACTAATATCTGTATATACAATTAACTATGTGGTGCACGTCTATTATCTAATAATTAGGCCGGCAACCACATGCATCGCGTATGGATGCGGATGCGGTCGCAATATGTGCATTATTATGGGAAATGCCCATATAAGCACATGTGCGCGTGAATATATATATACATATATATGTAGCACACGCGTTGAATTAAGGTCAATCTGCCGAAATTGAATGCTGTCACTTAAAAATGCGCCTCCGCGCAAGAGACGTTCGAGATATCGAATGTTTTTAAGGGAATACGTAAATTCAGGATATTCTCGATATACATTATTAGTCTTTATCTTACCGCGTATACGCACAGATACACATATATATCACACACTATACACATATATATACACACACGAACATTTTTCTCTCCTCAAAGAGATTCAGTTCTCGCGATCAAAAGAAAAAGCGTCGAGTAAAAGGTAATCTTAGCAGCTTCGCGAACGAACGAATAAAGAAATCGCTTCTCGCGGAAAACTTCCAACGAGCTTTTCTTTTGGTTGATTATACGCGCCGGAGTATAACGGAAAAACTGAGATAAACTTCAGAGGACCCTCTTTCCCTCGTCTCCTTCTACTTCTTCGGCCTTCCTGATGCCGAAGATTCTTTAATATCGCATGCCGGGTGAAATTTCACCCGCCGAAACTCCGTGTGTTTTCTTTCGCGGCGCGGCGCTCTCTCAGGAAAATGAAACTGCGAAATCAAGAAAAGAAGAGGAATGCCAAATAGGGAGCGGCGCGAGAAGCGTGGAAACGCGCTTTTTCGCGATCTCTACACATCCTCGGAACGACGAAACACCGAGCGTGGAGATGGATTGTTCGCGTGAAGGAATCCCGCTGCCGAGTACGGCGAAAACGCGACAATGTTATTGAAATTCTATTCGATAAATGTACAAATTGTTTTTTTGTCACAGGTCTCCATGCAAAAAATTATCAGTAAACTACTTACCTTATTTTTAAGAAGCGCGATGTTTTATATTTTTTTATTGTTGAAAAAAATCTTAAGATAATTATCTGATAAATCAATGCATTGTATTATACAATCGAGAACAGTTGGAGTAGAGCAAGATTGAGAGTATTATGTTACACGTTTATAAATCGCGTTGTTTCTGGATTCTTGAACCTATGTATTTTACGATATTATTCGACAATCCTAACGTTCCCATTCGCTCGAGCGCATCGCTGCTACCAGAGATTTTCATCCGGCCTCACGTGATCAACGTGGAAAACACGTCGAGCACACTTCTGCGGCATTCCGGATAAAGGGCGTGGCAGTTTTCGCCCTCCGCCTGCTCGCCCAGCCACTCGGCCGCCCGATATTCCCGATCCTCGTACTCGTCGTATTCTTCCTCCGTGCTGGACGGCCTGGAATCCCATGGAATTTCGCATATACGGTTGATCCCGCGCGTGAAAAATTACAACGATCCCGTCGCGCGCGGAAAACGGACGGAAAAGCCGCGGATGCAGCTTTATCCGCAGAAAACCCGAGCTGTGTGTTTGATGCGGTGTTTATTAAATACCGTCGCCGGCGTGACATTATACGTTCGCGTGTAATTGACGTTACGCGCGCGCGGGCAAGACGAAGTTTTATTGACCGGCGCGGTCAATCGATCTTTCTCATCGAACGCTGCCTCGATTATGAGTTATGGAGACGTTTACTCAAATATTAAAAGAATTATTTTGAATTAGAACACTTCATGTTAAACACATTTTCGTCAAAAATGGAGAGAGCAAACAATTAATATTTTATTTAATTTTCCAAAATTGCGCGAGAATAATAAGCAGTTCAATATAAAATTAGTTTTCAATTAATTAATATTACTTTTAAAAAGTTAATTTATAATTAACGTATAATTTAATTTATAATAAAGTTTTTTATGCGAAATGTTCACTTAAAAAAACTCGCAATTTCCGTACGAAGCGCAACTTCGAACGTATTTATTTTCCCAAATAATTCGTCACTCACTTACTTGAGAAAAGTCTGCAGCAACTGTCCCAGCAAGCCGTGATGAACGTCAAATGGAACGTGAGCGACTTCGCAAATGGCCCTCAGTAAACACTCTTTGCCGCCAAAGCCGTACATGACCATCACCTTTTCGAACATCTTGTAAAAGCTCCATCTGCTTTTACTGGTTCGTGTATAATAAACTCCTGGCTCCGTGAAATCCGTGGCGTTGGTCGGCAAGGCGTATATCATTTTCGTGAACACACCCACGATTACGCTCTCGCGATCCAGCTGCAACGGAGTTCCTAAGCCAAAGATCAACTACAAACGCAAAAAAGCGCATAAATTCTTCTCTATTATGTATATTCCAAGTGAAAATTATTCAAATATTCGCACAATCTGTATTCTGTCGATTTTGAAGCCGTTTATAATTAATATGATTATGACCAGGTGTGTAAAACCCGATAATTTTGAACTCGGTCTCTTCTCAGCCGCATAGCTATTATTCTAAATCAATGAGATCAGGCATCGTCGATCACCGTTTAACCATTCAACATGACTAAACATTATCAGCTGCGCGCCGCGTCGATAGAATGTGATGGAGGTCGAGCATTGCGTCGGCCCTAGCAGCGTCGCGACGCGTTAATTATTTTCGGCCCGGCCATAGAGCGACGCGATATAGTTGTTCCCTCTTTTCTCTCTCTCTCTCTCTCTCTTCCTCCCGTTGTACATGTGCGGCGCAACCGACGGGGACAGAGAAGGAGGATGGTCGCGATGAATCGCGGTCGCACGTGGATTCCGAACGATCGTACGAAGTTCATCCAATTTCCGTGCCGGCCTCGCGCGGACCGCCCCCTCGTATGAATTTCCGATAAAACCGCAAATTTCCGCGTAGAATCGTTCCGGAGTATCTGGGCGGCGAGTAACGCGCGCCAGAGTACGACGGCCCCGCCGGAGAGAAAATGCACGCCGGCGAAAAAAGGAGCCGACACGCAGTATTTCTTCCTCCCGGGAGGTGGTGGTTGTCGGACCGGCAAACAATACCGCCCGAGTCCGACATTATGCGCGAGTAATTGATTGCGAAAGCATGGCGAGAGCGTGATTCCGGCGCGAGTGCCCTCGCACCGTTTGACCGGGGCTGTCCTTTCGCAATGGGAAAACTCCTGAACGATTTTCAGCATTATCGCGTCTAATCTCTTTCAATAGCAGATACAAACCTTCGTCGTGATTTTTTTAACTGCGAATAAATGAAGATATTTTTTGTTTTTTATTTTACATACAAATACATAATTTTCACTTATTGGAAGACTCAAAAATATATCTCGATGATTAGAAGCAAATTTGCGATGATATTTTGAATGAAAAACTTAAGTTATCAGTTCGATCGCGTCTTCAATTAGCGCGAGTAATGAAAGTCATTTTCCCTTCTCGTACCGCCGGTGGTCTATCACCGGCTTGTGGAATGTATCGATCTCGTTCGTTCCGGCTCCGACGTAAAAACGCTTTTCACGGATCCCGCACAAAACCCAGGTTGAATCTCGTTAAACTGTCCTTCGCAGGCACATCGTCGCGGCACGATTCGCCGTTGGAAATTCGCGGTTTTATCAAAATTCATATGCGCGCCGGAGCAACGTGTCGCGACCGGAAAAACCTGTATCCATTTTTGTACATGTGTTGTCCGTCTCTTGCGCGTCATACCATACCGGTCTCTTGTCAGCTGCCGTGGAAATTGAATGAACCGCGAAAAGATCGCGTTGCACGGTCGTCGGAGCTGTCAAAACGGCTGTCTAATAATTTCCCACCGATGTCAGCGCGAATTAATTAACGACAAACACGAAAGTTACCCCATTTTGATTTCATGCGATTAACAATTATTAGTGTTTCATCGACGTAATTAATTATCCGCATAATAAAAACTGTAGCGATTTATTGTAATAAATAAATTAGAATCTCGACTACGCGCTTTTAATTTTGAAAATTAAAATTGTTGAATAATAATTCTAGAAACGCAGCTTCATTTCATCAATCAGTTACGTACCAGGATCGTGGACGGATCGGGAAAAGTAAGACTCCTTTTCGGTCTATATTGTGAGATTTCGTCGCTCGTTTTGTTTGCGCGAGCGTTGTCTTCCGTTCGGTGGCATTTCCCGATGCCGATCGATTGACAAAACAGAAGCAGAGCGAGAACAACTGACTTGATCATTTTCTGAAGTGCGACCGCGCCGAGACAAGACGAGAGGTTTTGCCCCGATTAAACGACGTCAAACTCCGTAGGTAGCAAACTGGATTGGTTTGAGGCATCGTTTTCGTGTGTCGCGCGCGCGGGAACCGTTAAACACTCCAGCGCAAATGTTTGCGCCGTTTCCCCGAGAGTTGCCACCACGCCACGAATTGCGACGGGTTCGAAGACCCGTAACGCTCGCTTATGTAATCCGACGAGCAATTCCCACCAACAACGCATGCATAATGACCGAGGGGTTTCGTAATGCGTCTCGTCGACATAGACGTGGTTCGAACAAATATTTGAAATCTCGTGACGAACGCGCTCATAGAGCGCTCATATGCGCGGAAATGGTGTGAAATTACACGCGACGGGCTTCCGTTAATATCCGAGTTCACGGACAAGTTACCTGATAACAAGATCGGGAAACTTACGCGACGAAGAGGCATCTCTTCTTCACGCCGTGCACACGTGTACCTGTGTACGTGTGAGTGCGCGGATTTTGTCTGCGGAAAGCATTGCGCAGTAAACAGAAATTGTAACGTGCCTCTTTGACAACGTAACGCTTCTGCAACGCGTTTTCGATTATTTCTCTTTACAACGAGAGAGGATATGCGGGATATGCGTAAAATCGGCGTGAGGTTAAAAAAAATAAACGATTACGTAACAGGATACACGAGGTATTTCTGAAACAAAAGAAGACGTATGCGAGGTCAGTTTATCACGCTGGTTAACAATAGCGGTATTGGAGGATCCATTTTCCAACAGTAACTCGGTTGTACGTGCCAATTCACAAACAAGAATTGAAAAAAATAAAAAAAAATCACTTATTGTTCGTTCGCAGCACCTTAGAAGTGCTTGAAAACACAAGCGAGTTAAACATCAAAAATTCAGATTCGGCGCAAATCAATTCCGTGTGTTGACGCATTATTATAAATAATAATACGCTGTATCAAATATCTAATAATGTTCAATTATATGTAATCTCTGTTAATTTGTAATATGGAAATGCAATAATAGATAGATGATTAGGTATTATCAATTATATTTGAAATATGTATAATACTCTGACAGCTAAAATTTATAATTATTAGTATCATAAATATATATAGTTATTATGTATATTAAACTTACATTTCTCCATTGCAAATCACTAATCCGTTTATGGCTGATCGATAGTGAATCTCACCGAATGGTTCGGAGACGATAGAAAGTTGAATCGTTTTCTCCTTACACTTGCTCCTACGACCGAGGAACAAGAATACATATATATATATATATATATATATATATATATATATATATATATATATATATATATATA
>QVOA01018446.1:0-23070 GCA_014825685.1 Pseudomyrmex cubaensis | reverse complement strand
AGTTGCTGACCAATAAGATCATAGATATTTTAGTAAATTCTCTCACTTTTATAATTTTCACTACATTGCTTAATACAGAATCGATCCCCAGACCTCTTCTAATATGTGTAACAAAAGATAAACTAACTCTGAACTAGTGCAGCCAGTTCAGAGAGGACAAAAAACAGACCTTTAGTTCTTTTCAAGAAATTGTCATTGTAAATATATATATATGATAAATTTTCGACAACATAAAATAAAATAAAATCACTAATTGAGAATGCAATAATTACATATTAGATGTTTTGCTTTCAATTATATGAGCTCGGAAGAAAATTCGAAACAAGTGATATTCAAAGTATAAGTTTAGAAAACATTAATCTAAGATTCGAGAACGATCATTTTTAAACACAATAAAAGTAATATCAAGATAGTATTAAAAAAAACGAATATAAACAACTTTACATCATCACGTCGTTGTCATTACGACGTTTTTCAAAAATTAATTATAACGTACATACGTTCAAATATCACAGTTGGAAAATCGTCACACTTGGTTTTCCGGTTAGATTTTTCAACGTGATCTAACGCGTGTTGCGCAGTGGTCAAGTTCAAATACTGCGCAGGAAATAATGCGCCATTTTCTACGTGATGCATGTATGAATCACAGAAGCTAACGGACTGCGGACATTGCACGATCGCGTTTGTCACGTATCCAGTTTAAACGGTCGATTTATTCGTTCTCACGCAAGATTCGTTTGAATAAAGTCGATTATCACTCGTAAATAATAAATCTGACAATGGCCGAACACTGCAGAGGGGTAAATATCTTTAATTTTTTACAAATTTCGTCATTCGTGTGTTGTCGCGTGCGCGACTTAACCTCTATTCGTATGGCGTGGATCGAAAAATTCGCACAGTAGTTTCGATCTTCAGCTCATCGATTGACATCGTTGCATGCGTTTGAGATTACAATATTGGAATAATAAATTGCCAAAATTTTACTAAATATTTATACAAATATACACATATGAATGTTACACTAGATATTTCACGTACAATTTTTTTAAAAGAGTATTGAAAAGATACATGAGGGATAAGAAAAATTGAATAAGATCTTTTTTAAAATCCTGTATTAAAACGTAATTGTCTAATTCTGCTTTGACTTAAACACAGTTCTCGGAGTTGCATGATATAAAACATCACCTGTTGCATTGTTGTACAAGCCAAAAAAGTAATATGAAGTTGCGAGAAAACACTCCAATGTGTGAGCATTTCAGAGTTAATATTTTAAACCTGACTTTAAAATAAGGTTTTATAAATGTTTTGAAGTAAAAACTTTAAAAGAAAATTATAATTTCCAAGTAAATATAGTAGTTCTTTCTTTGTAGATGTGATAAAATGTACAAATGCGTGTGATAAAACCTAAAATACATTGTGATGCTTATTTTTATTTATGATAGCACTGTGTAATTCTTAACTGTGTAAGGTCATTATACAAAATTACGTTAGAGCGGAAGTTGTAGCCATAAGAAAATTGACCAATCAGAAATTTACACCCGAAAATGGGTGGGCTTATATTCATTGTGTGGTGGGATAATCTGATTGGTCAATTTTCTTATGGCCACGCCTTATGCTCTTACGTAATTTTGTGTGTGATGGCTTTTAGAGAGTTAAGTAGATTTTTCAAGTATAGATTTTTAGATTTATATAGTGGATAGTAGCGCTGGGAGCAGTAGTGTAGCCGATTAGTAGCTTCGGCTAGTAGATGCGGCAAGAGCATGAACTTCCTGACTACTTAATAATCTGTACCCTGTGGTAGGTAAAACGAAAGAAGGGAGCCCCACGGAGGCAACAAACAGCCGCCGAAGATCAGCGGAGGCGAAAAGAAGACAAGCAGAGTAGCAGAGCTGGTGCAGGCAGCGAATCCAGCAATGAGAGCGAGGCAGGCTCTGCGAGTGACACCAGCGAACAGTTGAGCTCCATTCAACCAGCGTCCAGGGTTCGACACACTACGGCTAATTCCAACAATTCGTCGGGAAACGGTTAGTTAGCTTCTTGTAAATGGACTTCCCGTCAGGTGAACTAACTATTCACTTGCAGGGTAAGTGATCCGTGTTCCATGATCGTACAATTATTCCTTTTCTAGAGCTTGTACGAGAACTCGAGAATTAAGAATAACAAACACAGATCACGCATATTTGAATGTCGTGTACTTTTGCTTAAGAGATAAATGAAAATTTTAGAAGCTTTTGGAAAGATCTTATTTTGTTTTCGAGTTCATCACTTGATTCGAGTCAACGGCTGCGTTCAGTGGATTCAACAGTTGAGACATTGTTTTGCAGTTACTATCTGTGACTAGCATGTACTTTTACATCTGCAACAGATTTAGAAGAATATGCGAATCACAGACAAGCAGAAAGTGATGTCTCAGTTATCTAATCCGTTAAAATGCAGCCAATAATTCGATCTCTCACGCACTTACCCTGTTCCTTAATTACTATCATTTAGACATGATGACATATAATTAATTGACAACGTGATATAGTATTTCGAGCTTTTTAATGCTGACTTGCACTAATCACGTAAAGATCGTAGCAACATAGCTTAAACTTTTTTGATGAAGCGAGTTATAACAATATTGTACAGGAAGTAACAAGGAACCTAGGAAACGTGGTAGGAGACCAAAGACTACGAAGGGTAATGACGTAGGAGGTGATGATCAACAGCCTCGTCAAAAAAAGGAACGCAGAGATGACAGCTCGAACGGAGGTAACAATGGCCCGGGCGGCAGTGGCGAACGTCCCTTTCGCAAACCACCAGTGTCGCAATTGAAAAAGACTGGCGAGAGTTTTTTGCAAGATGGCGCCTGTTTCGAAGTAGCTTCGAGGCTGGCCAAGTGCCGTGAATGTCGATGGATGCCGCACCAACGCTCTAAGAGTCTTTCCCAAAACATCTTCTGCAGATTTTACGCGTTTCGCAGATTGCGCTACACCAAAAATGGACAATTGGCTATAGCAGGATTCAGTGATCCGCACAAAGATGCGTCGGAGGTAATTTATTCTCGCAAGAGACGATCAAAACAACTTTGCAATATTTAAAAAAAAAACAAAAATTGCAATTCTCTTACGCAACAATTACACAATGTTACAGGAAGATCTTCGATTATGGTTACCAGGAAAAAATAATCAAGAGACGGAAACAGACGATAAGTCGGACAAAAGTGAAGACCGAGAAGATCTAGATTTGGAAATGGCTCATCGTCTGCTACAGCAAGTTGGCGATCAATTCTGTGATCTTTTACATCAAGAAAAGGATGCTCTTCAAGAACATATGGCTGAAGGTAAACATTTTGTGTTTAGATTATATAAAACACATTTCTTGTTACAGCATATATTGACAGGCATTGAAATTTCATCTTTTTCATACTAATTTTAATGCAAATATCATCAATGTAAATAAATCAAATCAACAACATGCACATATACATAAATAATTGCATGTGCTATTAAAATCCTTTCATTATTAATAGTTCGTCAATTTACATGTGATTTTTTAACATTTACATTTCTCGAAATTAATAACGATTTTATATACATGTATATACGTAACAAAAGAAATATATGGTTACACACATATGATCTATATATCATTTCGTTCTAAATATATTCCAGTGTGATTTACGTTTATAACACACACATTTAAATAAGCTGCATGATTGCTTGCATAATTTATTTTGTTCGCATGTTTTTAACGCTTTGCGCATCGATTATGGTTACCTTTTGACAGCGAGTTCGGGAATTGTAGACGGAACGGTAGCGTGGAAACGAGTGATCCAGGGTGTTCGTGAGATGTGCGACGTATGCGAGACTACCTTGTTCAATTATCACTGGGCTTGCGCCAAGTGCGGATTCGTTGTGTGCATCGATTGTTACAAGGTGAGATGTCGCACAGAATTATTTCTTTTTAATGAAATGCTAGATATTTTTTTATTAAAGTGATGGAAAAACAATTTGATGATATATTTTGTGATGAAATATTTTTACGAGCTTTTTAACACTGAAAGTAATACGAAGAGATGTATGTTTTTTCTCATAACTGAAAAACAAGGAAGCGTATATTCATGGGATCAAATTAACATTTACACAGGGACGCAAAAATGGCACGATCAAAATCTGGGGTGAAAGTGGCAAGGATCGGGACGACTTCTCGTGGCTTCTCTGCACGAATAAGCAGGCGCACGAACCAGAGCGATTGATGCTCACGCAAATAATCGCCGGTGACAGTCTCTTGCGTCTGGGCCAGCGTTTACACGAGAGTCGCGCAGAATGGGGAATTCCGCAGCATTGCGCTTGCTCTCTCGTAACTCGAACGTCGTGCAACGATATTCTACGAAATTTAATCAAAGGTGATTCTGTGCCCGTTCTCAATGGAAATATAAAGCAAGAACTGAAGGAGGAGAAAAAGATAAATGAGTCCAACGGCGCGTCCGAGAGCAAGACCAACGGCGAGGACAAAAACTCGCCGTTAAATTGGCTGGCAGACGTGGCGTTGCAAAATCAGGACAAGAACGACAGCGGCTCGGATTCAGACTCTGACGAGGATCGCGAGGGTAACTACTCGACGTTGCGAGAGTTGCTCACTAAATCGAACAAGGCGAATGGTAGCGGCGGTTCCAGATCTAATTCGCCCACGAACAATACGGGCGCGAATACCACCGGCGCTAGCAACAACGCTATGCAGAACAACGTCGCCAAATCTGGCAAGAAGTCGAAGATGGACACGCTCGACGAGGTGATATCCAGCGTAATCGAGCATCGCGTGAAGAAAGAAAAGGACAACGGAATGGACGACGAGAAGCCTCGGGAACTGAAGCACTTTGTACGACGTTATAAATGGACGCAGCCAGGCCGAGAGCCATTACCAATCAGAATCATGACCCTGACCGAGAGCAAGAGTCTCTACCCAGATGTGCCGCACTCGTGGTTGTGCGACGGCAAGCTGTTAAAATTAAACGATCCCAACAATCCGAACAACTATCGAATATTCCAGGATCAGTGGAAACGAGGACAGCCGGTAATCGTGTCGGACGTCGCCAAGGCGTTGGATGTGAATCTCTGGCATCCGGATTCGTTCGCACGCGATTTTGGCGATGAGAAGAACGATCTCATCAACTGTATGACCGGAAACCTGGTGCCGAATCAGCCGATGCGCAAGTTCTGGGAAGGATTCGAGCACTTTTCAAAACGTCTCAAAGACGAGCGTGGGAATCCGATGTTGCTGAAACTCAAGGACTGGCCACCGGGCGAGGACTTTGCCGAACTGCTGCCGTCAAGATTCACGGATCTGATGAAGGTTCTTCCATTATCCGAATACACACACAGAAACGGCAGATTGAATCTCGCTAGTCGTCTGCCCAATTGTTTCGTAAGGCCGGATCTGGGTCCAAAGATGTACAATGCTTACGGTTCCGCTCTTCATCCCAACAAAGGCACAACTAATCTACATCTTGATATTTCCGACGCTGTGAATGTCATGGTATATGTGGGAATTCCAAAGGACGCCGACAGCGACGAGCATATTAAAGGTACGTATCTACATCTGCGAGTTTAATTACGTAACTAATTAATCGAGATTGCGTCAATTTATACAGTATTACAGTATTTAGTTATACGCTTTTTTTTATGAAATGGTAACTTTTTTTAGAATTGATTTCATTGAAATGTTTCTTGTTACAGAAGCGTTAAGAGCGATAGACGAAGCAGGCTGTGATATTCTGACGCGTCGACGTGTTCGCGATCGTGGTGAGGCACCTGGTGCTCTGTGGCACATTTATGCGGCGCGCGATGCAGACAAAATCCGAGACCTTCTGAATGCTGTTGCCTTAGAACGCGGAGCTCGCTTGGAGCCACACCACGATCCCATACATGATCAAAGTTGTTATCTTGATGGGCCTTTACGGGAGCGATTGTATCGAGAATATGGTGTCGAAGGGTAAGTGTATCCTCTTTCACGTATGATCTTTATGTTAGATAATTAAAATTGACACGATTTTTATTGGATTTATAATTTTAACAATTCAATTGTTTTTAACATATGTTGTTCAATATTTTATTGCAGATATGCCATTGTCCAATGTTTGGGCGACGCAGTATTCGTGCCAGCTGGTGCGCCGCATCAAGTCCGTAATCTTCACAATTGCATCAAAGTGGCCGAGGACTTTGTATCGCCGGAAAACGTTTCGCATTGTTTCCATCTGACGCAAGAATTCCGTGCGCTTTCCGACACGCACACCAATCACGAAGACAAGCTCCAGATCAAGAATATCATTTATCACGCCGTGAAGGACTCTCTGACCGTTCTAGCCAATGTCAAGGAAGAAACTGTCGCCAAACTCGCCAAGGCTAACAACGAGACAAAGGAAGAGACGTAGCCTTAAAGTCGCAAGATGAAGATGAAAATTTTCACATTTATCCCTTGATTGGGACCGATTGTCTCGTCGAAGGACAAGAAGAATAACCGTTGCCGGTGCTGCTCCCTTCAACTGACGAGACTTGGAGGATTTGCAGAGGATGATTGCGCCTCGGCCGTGAAAACACTGTCGCGGGAGGTGCGGAAAATATGTTGTGATATTGACGACTAATCGGGAGGTTTTATTCATGATACATTGGCTGAGCCAATAAACCATTAGCTTTCTCATTGTTTCATCCGATTTCTCCTATATGCACAATACTTTTTTTGCTCTCCCGCGTTTCATCTCCGAGATAGGCACGTGGACATGAAGTCCGACGAGATCTACTACGATTGAACTATTACGAAGAAAACAATAAAAGAAAAGAAAAGAAAAACGCCGCGTCCATTAATATTGTGATAACAGAAGGACTTTGGATTGTATACATTATTTGTAATTAATTATATTGTGCCTGTATCCAATACACACACTGTCTATATTATATAAATGTAGATAATTGAGATATTGTGTAATGAATTTTTGCTAGCAACTATCGAAAGGAGAATGAGAGAAAGAAAGAGAGAAAGGGAGAGAGAAAGAGAGAGAGAGAGAGAAAGAAAAAAAGAGTTGTCTAGAACATACCTTTGTGCAATTAGATGTTGATAACCAAATTATTCTAGCTGAATCAGCGATAAATGTGAATTCATTTATTCGTGTGCTCTGGTGATCTGGTGCTTTCGGTATTTCGTCAAAGCCCCGGCCAGAGATAGCCGATACGTATTCGCGTTTAGGTTTCTTATGTTCCATGCGACAGACTGTAAGAAATATGAAACACTGCCTAATCGGTTCGACGACAATGAAGAAAAATAAAAAAAAATAAAAAAATAAAAAAAAAACGACAAATCTTTCTCGCACCTTAAATAGGCCATTTGTATCGTTCGCGAAGCGACACTCTTTGCGAAAACGTATTATTCTACACGGCGACGTATGTATCGGTTATTATGAGCGGCAGGGGTGCTACAAGTTTTGTATGTCATTTCGATTATAAATAAGGCTATCGGAACCAAAAAAGAAAAAAATAACTTCTTCGATATTAACTTTCCGAAATACAATATGGCGGATATGATGAAATAGACCGTCGAATTATAAACGTGTGTTTCATTGCTGTCGTAACCCAGTGACTACCCTGCGTGTAACAAATAGGGATACTAAGAAAATAAATGTTATTTTTGTCAAAGCATATTATTAAAAAAGCCATCTGTGTCTGATTGATAAGAACTGAAAAAAAAGACAGCGTTAATGTAACGATAATTGTATTAATGTAACGAGATGCTAACTGGTAAACAAAAAATTGTTTGTGGTGACACTTAAGAAATAAACAAGAAAACAAAAATAACGACTTTCGAAGTGCCAATGTTGAAGTAAATGACGTGACATTTAAGTGTGCGCGCGGGGTTGTGTGTGTCGTTTACGCGTAGGTAGAACAAAAAGGAGGAAAAAATAATCGCGCAGAATGCGCAGAGATGACAGGCCGAGTTCCTATCATTTCGTGATGATTTGTGCAAACGACGAGAAGAGAGTTTCCCGTCTTTCGCACCGTCATTGACGATTCGAAATCTGCTGTCGCTTCCAATTTTATTTTAATTTTTTTTTTTTTTTTTTTTTTTTTGCTATTTTTGTTTAACATGCATAAGTGGGAGATGATAGGATGAAATAAAGTTTCTCTCGATATTTGCGTTCAAGTATTTATAACGCGTGACAGAGCTGACGACAGCAGGTCTCGGATCGAATATAGCGTCGTTATGCGCCATTCTCGCGCCGATCAATGTGGTCGTCTATTTACGGCTGATATAAATGACACAAGATATGTAAAAACAAAAAAACAAAAAAAAAAACGGATTGAACACAGAAGGAAAAGAATAAAAAAAAAAAAAAAATAAAAAAAAATCACTGGCATCCTGGAATCCGCAATTTCTTTGATCTCAACATTCGTCTAGCATACAACGACTTGATTAAATATTTAACGAGTAAATTTTTAAATATCTTAGTGTTGATATAAGTAATGATTATACATATATATATATATATATGGGAATTGTGTAAGCTATAAAAAAAAAAAACAACCAACAATAACAAAAAGTACTAACTCCACAACGCGGCGGTGTATAAAGTTCTATAGAAAAGACGTATTTCTGTGTATTATTGCTGCAGACAAGACGCTATTGTTTGTTCTCTTGCTACGTGTATATGTATATATATACATACATTTATATACATCCGTAT
This sequence comes from Pseudomyrmex cubaensis, assembly GCA_014825685.1. Taxonomy (NCBI): domain Eukaryota; kingdom Metazoa; phylum Arthropoda; class Insecta; order Hymenoptera; family Formicidae; genus Pseudomyrmex; species Pseudomyrmex cubaensis. The sequence goes on along the minus strand of QVOA01018446.1, from coordinate 14,357 downwards.
ATATGTATACAAAAAAAAATACATATAAATGAGAGAGAAGGCGAAAGAGAAGTCTAGGACTTGTAACACTAAGAAAGAGTACACACGACCTTTACGAGACACGAGAAAAAAAAACTACACCTTACACGCATAGGTAGACAGTTTATTATGCCATTATTATAATTATTACATTATCATTATATATAATTATACGGAATTATTACGAAAAAAAATACGATATTTAAATGTTGCTAAATATGCCGAGAAGAGTACGAGCACGAGCGTGCGAGTGTAAATCATTAAAAACAAAAAAAAATACAGAAGAGATCGAGGAAGAATTTAAACATGCTTTAGTGAGCGAGAAAGAGAGAAAGAAAGAGAGAGAGAGAGAGAGAGAAAGAGTGTGTGTGGATGAGAGGAGAAAGTGTTGCGTGCGTGATGGTGAAAAACCGGTGAAAATGTGAACAGAACGAGAGAGAACCAAGGGCCGTGTATTGGGGGCGGAGTGGAATGGATGGTATAAAAACTATGTACAGATCTTCGAAAAATCCAACACAAGATATATTATCCCATCCCTAAAAAAAAACAAAGTCCCGCGCAACCTGCAACCCTTCTATGCCCCGCTCCTACAACCACCGGCCGCCCCCAGTCATAGCAGTTATGAACCGCGGGCCGGCAGGTCTGAGTATAATTTTTTGTACTGTGTAAATGTAAGAACATACGTTTGAATAAGAAAAATGTTTATATTACAAAAAAAAAAACGTCGATGTTTGATTTAATTAATGAGCCTCCCAACCCTCAAGACATCCGTCACAGCGACGAACAGACTTACTTAGATTATAGAGACGCGAGCTCGGTTTTTATCAATTTGCAAAAATTTATTTGACTGTTTCCTGATTCACAATATAAAATATTTACATCGAACGGGAATCTGTGTGAGGAAAAACACAGGACCGTGAGAAATTGATCTAAATTGAGAAAAATATGTAAGGAAAAACACTTGATTACACATCGAATCGTTTCTTACCTGTCAATCAATATTTCTTTGTGTACTGATTATTGGAAAACAAAATGTAAAGTACTCTCGCACACACGTCCGATAAATCAACACAATCTACGAGCATGTTCAGCAATGAGAAAAACATTTAATTGAGTATACTCAAGTACGTATGTATAAAACATTTAATTGAGTATGCTCAAGTATGTATGTATGTACCTACATCCAATAAAAAGTTGCATTCCAAGCGTCGATGTTATTGCAAATGAAGATATTAAGCGCCAATACGTACGCGCTAGATCGTGTCACACACAGGCGATAGCACACGTGATTTAAAAACGCCGCGTGTTCTTATTTATTAAATAAAGATTGTGTACATATTTGTGTCGCTCAAACAACGCGCGCGCGAGCGAGTTCGAGACTACACGCAAGAGATAACGCGGCGCGGTGAGACACGCGTGCGCGGATTTCAAGATGGCGGCGCGTGCGTCGAAGGGAAGAGGATCGGGGCCGAGGCGAAGCGTGTGTCACAATCGCGTCTGAGTGGCTGCGGTACGGGACAATGGGCGCGCGCCGGGATGATTTATTGTTTGTCGCTACCGTTCGTCGTCACCACCACGGGTGGTAGTAGTGTCCTCTGAGAATCCAAGTGCTGACGTACGCGGCGCCGGGACTGGGAATAACAAGTAACACGCCGCGCTGCGCTTGCTTCTGTGCTACACAACTCGGGCATGTCAGTGTGTTGAGCCAAAATGGCAGCCACATTAACCGTCGAGCAAGAACAAGTAAGTAAATCTGTGCGCGTCCCAATCTCGCGGCTCGGAGTATCAGGAGAGAGGAACCTTTTCGCGGGGGAGAAGGGCCCCGCGAAGAGACAAACGCGGAGGCCCGCGCGCGCCAAGATTTTTCCGCGTCTTCCCCGAGATGTGGTCCTCCGCGAGAACGATCTCTCTTTCATGTTTTTAATCGACGACAATGGGGGAAACGACGCGCGGTGTGAAATGCGCGATGCGTGCGATACTTCCACTACCTGTTGTAGCACCGATGATCGAACGAATTTTTCTTATCGCGATCTTCTCGGCTTATCTGTCGCTCTCGCGCAAAAATTGTCGCAATCGATTCGGCGGAATTGCGAGCGTACTTGCGCGCTCGAAAAAATGTAAACATTTATTCGCGTCAGCTCTCGCGCGTTATCATCTCGCGCTCTCTTTCTCCGGGAACGCGATAGCGATCGTAAACACGCCACAGAGATCGTCATCTCTTTCCGAGACGTTTTAAATGTCGCAATTTGTATATCCGCGTATCGGTGATTCGATGACGATCGAGAGATCGTCAACAAATCGCGCGGGACGAATGATCGCCGGTGCGATCTTTCTTTCTCTCTGTTTCTCCGCCGGAAATATACGAACGGTTTTTAACGAGGCGCGATGTAAATAACGAGCCTTGTTTCCGGTCCTTTCGATGCCACCCACGCGTTCTGATTGGGAAATTTCGACTATTTTAAACCGGCTATCGAACGGCGCGCGGCCCGAGTCGATAGCGCGGTGACGCCGATATGTGCGCGTGCTATTCCTGTGTGCGCTTCCGCCGCTTAAAAATTCACATTGATGTAATACCTGGTGAGTCGTTCAAATGCTACGTGAAAGATAAGTACGCGGTCGAAATGTAACCCGATAACAAACGCTCTTATTCGCTCGTCGATGAACAACTTGCGCGCGATAAGGTTTCTTCTCTCGTAAATAAGTTTACACAAACTTGGAGAGATCTTAGAATTACAAGGTGTAAAATCGATCAAGTTTACAGAATTTCAGGAAGTTTGAAATGATATTCGCGTTTAGAGAACGCACAGTTTGAAACTGTTTAACGCCGACGGCGGCGTCAATACGCGGATAATTTCCCCGTAACAAATTCTCGGTTGCAGAAGCAAACTCGTTTTAAAAACTTCGCCGCCGAGAGAGAGAGAAGCTTCCTCCCGTAACGAGAATTTCCAGCATATCGATTTGCGGTGTTAAATTTCCCCGTCTGGCGCGGAGCTAACATATATTTTTAGCGAACGAGCCCTCGTTAAACAACGGGTGGATAAATAACATTAATCGCGTTTTAATAAAAACGGTCTCCTCTATTTTCTCGTTAAGGATCGATTAAACGGCTTTGAGATTAATTAACATCGCGCTGAAACGATCCCTTGACCCTTTCTGTGTCGACGCAGTCATTCATCTGAGAAACTTGACCACTTGACCGTGGTTTAATGTGTTGTAATTCTCGCGTAATATCTTAAAGGACAGACATTCATGCAAAAAGTTCCGGAAACGAAGTCGGTCTATTTCAAACTTCTTTCTTGTAACATCAATAATTGTAACATACACACATACACATAATATTAATAATTATTAAACACTGCATTCTCTCGTCACTCATTGCATTTTGTTCGTCACATTCTGTGGCGTGTAACAATTTGTTTTTTTGTTTTTTTGTTTTTTTTTTTTTTACTACGATAGAATGTTTAATAAAATTATGTGCGCGTTCGGCCTCACTTGAATTCAACCTCACCGAACCGGTAAATTCGTCCGATGGCGCGTAGCGGAAAGGAAATAATATCGCGGTGAAACAAATATACCGTTTTGTTCGTGTCGCGTTCGTTCGTCGTTTGTGCAGCGCGATGAAAATGCGCGTGCGATTCGCGCATTAAAAACAGCTGCAGAGAAATGTATATCAAGAGAGTTTGTGGTATTAAATTCCTCGGTTCTCTCTCTCTCTTAACGCACACACACACACACACATACACGCACACACACGTCGACCTATACCACTTACCGTGCCGGTCCCCGCTGGCTGCTATACAGCGGAAATGGCCGGTGGGGAGGTAGCCGGACACCGGAAGTTGTATCGGCAATATAGCCGGCGCGTGTGTACGCACACGAATACAAGGCATCGTCGTTGCCACGGTCATTGCACGTTTTAATGGTGTAAAAATGATATCGCGGCCATTATGCACGACCGACGATATCGGCAATTACTGTACGATGTCATTTCTCTTTGTTTCTCGTCTCGAGCGCAACTCGATATAATTTCGATATACTTTCTTCGCTCGATACGTACGAGCGTGTGTGCGCGCACGAAGAATTCCGGGAACTTCGATTGCCGGAAATAAAAGCGCTGTAATTTTCAATTGCGAGTTCGATTTCCGCGTCGCTGCTGATAAAACGGAAAAATAGAAGCCGCGGCGGTCGTCGCGTTTCCGTCGTGAATAGACGCGGATATTGTTTCCGAATGCTTGCATCGTCGAAATTGGAAGTCGATTGAAATTATATATCTTTCTTTCTCAAAATGCAATTCTTTTTCTTTTTCTTTTTTTTTTTATTCTTCCTCGCATCTTTTTTCTCTAACGCAACGGGGTCACGTGTGACGAACTGATGACCCGACGAACAATCGAGATATGCACATGTTGCGTTCGCATCGATCAGGTCGCACTGATAAAGATTGTAATTCACCGTTTCCTGCTCGCACACCACTAGCACAAAGCGCCATTTTCAAGGTTAGCCGTTGTGCAACTATATATCTGTGTAAGATGCCGAGCGATTATTTGACTGGAATTTTGTTGCCCAATAAGTGATTTTAGTAACACGAAGTCGGTAACTCTATTCGCAGAATATACTTGGTCTCCTTTTACGGCCGTGATAAGAATAGCGATAGACAAGAAGAGAATTTTTTTTTTTGAAACGCTGAAGAAGCATATTTTAATAACATTTAAAAAAGATTTTTTTTTTAATTGTGCGCAAATTTAATCGAGGAAATGTATATTTTTATAGAACGGATTCTTTTAATAACATTCGATATATGCATAATTGATATTTTCTAGGCTACGAAAGAGTTTATAGAAGCCGTGAACAAGTGCAGAGCCGGAAGACGAGCCGGGCCAGTATCGTGGAGCACAGCGGTGAAATTTTTAGCGGCGCGAAAGTTCGAGGTTCAACGAGCTTTAGCTCTGTACGAGCAGCACGAAGCCACCAGAAGAAGAGAGGGACTAGCAGTTTTGCATCCTACTCAGGAACCCTTACTCAGCGAACTACGCACAGGAAAATTTACTGTTCTGGTAAGTTAAAGGGACTAATTAACACACGCACGCTCAATTGTCTTAGATACGCTGCGCGGCAGCGCTTCAAAGAGGACGTATCAATTAATTTAATGCACAACTTATTTCAGCCATCGAGAGATGCAACAGGTGCAGCGATAGCTATTTTTACAGCGCATTTACATCTTCCGCAAAACACCACGCATCAAACAACTCTACAGGTAAGAGAGTTTCCCGGAAAAAACCTACAATTTTTATCAAATACAAATTTCCTTATATATGTTTTACAAATATTTCTCGTTTTCTCTTCAGAAAAATATGCAAGTTTAAAAAGATTTATATATAACATAGTAAAACAAGCTGTAAAAACATTTTTTTTCAGGGTGTCGTGTACCAGCTAGATGCTGCTCTGGAAAGCGCGGAAACGCAGAAGCAGGGTCTAGTTTTTATTTATGACATGTCCGACAGCAAGTATCAGAATTTCGACTATGACCTGTCTCAGAAAATTCTGACACTCTTAAAGGTAAGTTAACGGTTGTATTTTGTTTTTAAAAAAAACATCAGTAGTGTGTCAAGTCAAGTGTTATCTGAAACGCAAGATGAATGTACGCGAGATAAAGATGGATATTAAGAAATTAGAAAAGAAGTTGAGAAATCTCAAAAGCGCGAGTAGAAATTCATGTACCAAGAATGTACGACCATCAACTACGCGTGACTTACCTAAATAATCAAGAAGCGCGAAGTCTATTTCCGTTTATTCCCGCGAGAATATAATATACATTAAGAATTTCTCGACATCCTGTTGCGAATCCTGTTGCTGCACAAGAACATTGCGCAGAATATTGTCTTTTTTTTCCTTTTCTTTTCTTTTTGCTCGTTAGACACGTCAGAGACTTCATCGGGTCGGAAATGTAAAAATGACAATATCATCGATATTTTCTCTGCGCATTACACATCGATTTGCACGTCGTTTTCTCTCGAAATATGCGTAATACTTCGACGATGCGACGTGATTTAAGCGCTCGCCCGTGCGAAGCGGAGCACCGCTGCCGAGCGGGGTTAGAAAGCGAGAAAAGATCGTGGTCGAGAGTGAGAGGAGACCGAGTCTCTTGCGGCGAATATCCATTATGTATATGTAGTGATGTACGATCTCATTTCTCTATCGCCGTCAACGTGACAGAGGTGCTCTGTCATCTATAAATGTCATCTGATGCATGAAAGAAAGTCGTTCTTCAAAGACTACAAATGTGGAAAATAAATGTGATATGTGTTTAGAAATATATTTAAAAAAAATGTTAGAAATTGTCTCGTAGTTTTTCAGTTCACAAATTTGCGAAACGTGGTTGCATACAGCTATGTACAGATGTTTCGTTGCAGCGTGTAATGAATAGAATAGTATACGTTTTGTTTTCTTCTGCGCTCATGAAAAATTTCTCTCGACAAAAGCGAAATAATTATGCGAATTACGTGAGCACGAAAGTGCCTTCAGCGACGTCTAAATGCGTGGCCCGATTAACATTCACGTTGTGTGCAATTTCGTCCGGCGGAGCGGCATTACAGTTATTACCGTCGCTGAAGTTAACCCAATTAGTCATCGCCGGTCGGTCGAAATAGTCTCCGTGCGTTAATGCTTTTGATGCGGTCAGCCCACTTATGTAAAAAATGGTGTCATATACGATGTATTCTGATTCTCACTGGCCCCTTCGCGTATGTGTGGCGTCACTTTTTACCGTCACGGTTCGAGAGTATGATCGCGACTTTTTATTCCGACTTTTACATAATCGGCGATTCTCATAACTTGGACGACGATGGAGCAACAATTGTCTCTGTGGTCAATTGCATTACAACAAGTTTCTCATTTTGTTTTATATATTTTTTTCTATACAAATTCTATATTTATAAGAGATATACGTAAGATCTTTATTGCTTCGTTAATTGCTTCGTTTCTTGGGATTCCTACTTCTTGACAAACCGCAAAATCTGAATCAGCTTTTAGGATGTACAGCTCAAAGAGCAACAAAGCTTAGGGAGAATTGTGTGTTCATTCGCTTCGCGAAAAGTGGATTTGCAGTTGAGCAACGAAGCGCGTCAAACGATACGGGGCGTGTCGCGTGCAGGGTGACTTTCAAAGGTTTTCTAGAGAAACTTTTCTCTCCCTCATATAACGTCATAAAGTGCACGCACAGACTTTGTGACGTACGTGATATCACTGACGCAATAGTGAAAAACATTAAATAACTCGAGGAGGCGGTGGTTATTAACACCGATTATCGGTTTTTCCCGAGGTGATATTATCGGCGCTCATTATCGAAAGAGAGCGCGAAGGTGTGAAAGACCTTCACGCACCACGCAACTTAATCGGGTCCCTAATCGCGCGGTGAACCGTACTTCCAAGGTGCTCGTCCGACGACGACGACGACGACGACGGTGACTACTACTCTTATAAAGGTTTTGGTGTGCGCAGTGACATTTGCATGCACATCGCGATACGCGCAAATTGCTTCACGTATCTCCCGTCGGGCGCGTGATAAATGGTCGAATTTGATGGCTCGGTATGCAGTTTTTCCACTGATAACTCGCGTAACGCTGTTATCTTACGTTCCGCCATTCTCATTTAAATCCGTAATTTTGTTTCGATACGCGAAAGCACGCCCGTAGAAGTGCGTTTAAAATACAATGTTACTGAAATTTAATTAACAATAATACACATAGATTTTTGTTATCTCGAATTGAAGAGTCAATCGAATTTGCAGGATCGAATATCTGCAGAAATATATTTTCGCATTAGCGTCGACAGTAAAAGAAGAATCGATCAATTATATTTGTTGGGGTGTCCTATATATTTCCTTCGAGACATCCAGCCGCGACCGAATATCGAGAATTCCAACGATTTGACTTTGACGCTTTGTTGGCGACCGGACACCGCGGTTGAGAGCCACTGAAGGGGCAATACGTCATCGCGTGTACACGGTTGCTGCACCTCCGTTGCCGGCAGTGAAAAAAAAGAAGGTATTCACGTAAGGGATGTCGGTGGTGAAAAGAAGGGGTCGCGTGTCGGGCGAGTGGTGGCGCGGCGCATGCGCCCCCCTTCGCGCTCCGGATAACGTCGCGACGCTGGCAGTCAGTAATCATCGTGACCCCCTTGCAGTACCTTGTTACATTCGGACGCGGTGAAACGAACGACCCGATTCTCTCGCCTCCCCCGTTCGTTCGATCGCGTCCTTGTTCGCGTGCGAGGTTCCGTGAACGGTGTTCGTTCAACGCCGACGTCACCTTCTTCACCCCGACGGGCACGATATAAAGAGGAAGTCCCCTAGACGCTTCTCTCGTCAAGTGTTGCGTCCCCGGCGGTGTTATACTAATCTCGCACTATCGATTAACTGACCGAGTGCCGGCAGTGATTTCGACTGTACACGACGGAATTTCTGGATTCTGTCGTCCCGATCTGTCGAGAATCGGCGAGAGGAGCTCAACGAATCTTCAATAAATCCGCGCCGCTGTTTCGATGACGAGGCAATACCGCGATTGATATGCCTATCTGCACGCCTGCGATTTCGCCTGCAATTTCTGCCGCGTCCCGCAGCAACGGCTGTTGACGGTAAATTTATTATTTCGACTTGTTAGTCGTGTCGGTTGGTCGATCAAACGACGATGCGCGATTTGTGCGACGCGATTTTTCCGCGATTCGACGTAACGAACGGGAGATAGCGGAGCGGCGGCCGGAACATATAACGTTCGACTTGGCTAATTCGAGACGTTATATTTGCGCCGCTCGTCGCGCGCGATACTAAATTTATACGCGCCTCGCTCTTACGGAACTCTCAGAGATTTCTTCCCGGAACAAAATCGCGCCAGTATGTCTCGTCCCCGTTACGCGTTCGCATCTTGATGACGTTTGTTGTATACGTAGCGGCTGTTACGTATTTGCTCTACCGGTGATGGTGATGGTGGTGGTGCTGCTGCTGCTGCTGCTGACGTCGTCGTTGGCGTTACGGTACTTCCGTCCTCTGATCTGGGCACCCCGGGGGTTAAGTTACTCGGCTTCCCGTATTTCATACGCGTTACGAAATAACTGAGAAATACGAAACGCGGCTTCGCTCGTGTTCGCCTAATGCTCGCATCGTCTCGCGTTAATCGCCAGCAATTTCGCTAATTAACGAGCGAGAAATCACGGCGGATGAAAGATGAGGATAAGAGTTCTCGTTGGGTACTCCAATCTCTCTTCGACGAGAATTTAATTAAGTTTGTAACGGAAAACGTTTCTTTTCTTTTTTTTTTTTTTTTTACGCGCGCGAAATGTTTTTCTTTCCGCACGTGCAGTTGGCAACGAATTCGCTAATGTGTAATAATATAGGTGCGGGTTGTTCTATTAATGCAATGTCTTTGAAAGGTCAAGCGCGTACTATCGCAGAAAGTAACTTGTGTTGATCGCGGTTTACATACATATGTATGCAACTACTTGTGTTTCAGCATTTGCATTTGTTATCGAGAAAATGAAATTAGAATCTTTTTGTTTTTTTAAGTAAAAGATGTAAAAGTTACAAAATGGAAAAACATTGTGCAAAGCGTGTAGTTTCTTCATTGTTTTAAAAGTCAATGACAAACTTAAATTGATTAATATTAATAAAAGAATTGAGAAAATAATTGTTATTCTTATTTTGTATAAATGAACGCAACAAAAAGGAATATTCCTAAATTATTTTAAATTTTGTTTTTAGGGTGGCTATCCGGCAAAATTGAAAAAGGTCTTGATAGTGACGGCACCATTGTGGTTCAAAGCGCCCTTCAAGATCCTTCGATTATTCGTTCGTGAAAAACTGAGAGATAGAGTGTTCACAGTGTCTATTCCTCAGCTGACATTACATATCCCGCGGGAATCATTACCACATCGTTTAGGCGGCACGTTGGAGATACAGCATGAAGCATGGCTACTTCATTGTCTTAAATCCATGACCAACCGAGGCGGGGGTGAACTGTGCGAGGTTAGCGCTTAAGTCGTTAAATTCATCGCATGTGTTAATTTTATCTTGTATGAATAATGGAAAAACTTCATGAATGACTGAATATTCTGAATATTCTGTGACAACAGTAATATATGCGTATTGTCATTTCTTTTTCAGGTCACCCCAAGAGTCAGTACGCCCGTCTCGCCTTCAGGGAAAAATCATACAAATCAACAAAATCCCAATGGGACTACGACACACAGTAATTCAACTAGTCCTATAATTGATAAGAATAAACAGGTGAAAAATGGCGTGTCAAACATTGGCGACATCGAAATCACCACTTCCGCGAACGGTGATGTCTGGATGGGAACCGATGAGGCACCGTCTCCAGTTCAGCCTCCGTCCTCAGCTAGCTCCGGTTTTAGCGACGACGATAGTCTTCACGGTGATCCGGGGCTGCAAGCCGTCACCATGGAACAGTTTATATCGGACATACATTCGCGAGGACGCGCCGGCCTCATAGCGGAATATGCGGAAATTAGACAGAGACCGCCAGATGGTTCATTTAATAATGCCAAGTACGTAGAAGCGTTATTTTGCGTTCACGCGATACACAAATCCACGAGTTAATTAATGTCGTTTATTTCAGGTTAAGGGCAAATCAATCAAAAAATCGCTACACCGATGTGCTTTGTTACGACCATAGTAGAGTTTGCCTTTCACAAGTGGACGGGGATCCAACGTCCGATTACATAAATGCAAACTTTGTCGACGGTTACAAGCAGAAGAATGCGTTTATTAGCACTCAGGGTCCACTTCCGAAGACTTGCGGTGATTTCTGGAGAATGATTTGGGAACAACAAACGTTGGTCATTGTCATGACCACGAGGTAGATTATTTTTTGTTCGCACATATTCGTAATATATAATATTTGACTACTTCTCATTTCGTTATTTGTTTTATTAATAACACGCCTATTTCAGAGTTGTGGAAAGAGCACGTACGAAATGCGCACAGTACTGGGGTCCGGAAGCGGGCGATGAAGTACAAGCGGGTGGTTTTACTGTGACTACTCTTGAAGTTGATACAAATCCAGATTATACAATATCTATGCTTCTTCTCACAAACAATAAGGTATGTAGCTGCACGATAATAAGTTTTCTTAGTTATCATATTTTGTGTTTTTTGTGTGCGTGTTTACATGTTTTTCTGTTTTGATTTAGACTGATGAGACGAGGGAAGTTTGCCATATGCTGTACACAGCATGGCCAGATTACGGTGTACCTCAGTCGGCCAAAGCTTTATTGCAGTTCTTGTCTTTAGTAAGACAACAACAGAGCAAATTGCTCACTAGCAGAGGAGACACATGGGCCGGACATCCTCGAGGACCACCTATAGTTGTACACTGCAGCGCTGGCATCGGAAGGACAGGTAAATATGTGCATACTTTGTGTAATTGAGATTGCAATCTAGAACATGACCGTGAATGAGACGGTGGCATCTTCGCGAAGCGTAAAAATTTAGATGCGCGAATATATGTTGAGCTGGCGCGTTTCCAGGTACATTTTGCACGTTGGATATTTGCATATCGCGGCTGGAGGACACCGGAACCGTGGACATACGAGGAACCGTCGAGAAAATCAGAGCACAGAGGGCCTACAGTATTCAAATGCCAGACCAGTATGTCTTTTGCCATCGTGCTCTGGCGGAATATGCGCTTTCCAAGGGGATGCTCAGCGCTCAGCATCTCTCTATGTTACCTCCACCAATCGAAGAGGACTCTGATTAAGCGAGTAACGAATTTTATCACATATACTGGATTGATGTTCTTCCCGAGTATGCATATATATATATATAGTATCCTTAAAACAAAATAGCCTATTTCTACCTTAAACGACTGAAAGTTATTTTTTGCTATTGTCATCTATCGACGATGATTGAATTGTTCGCTATTGTGTCAGTCTGAGACTTCCGACGAAGCCGGATTAGTTGTTTTTTTTTCAAAGCCAAATAAGTAAACAAGAAGTTCCACATTCCTGGTCTTCGTATCGTGCTCCAACAAGTTCTATATAAAGGTGCATCCAGAAGCACTGATCAGAGATAAGTATTATAATAGTGAACTATATAAGAATTTGGCACAAAAAAAAAGAACAATTTTACAGATCTTAACTCTCTCAAATATATCTACACATATATAACTTAGAATTTGTATTCTACAAGATTTATACATATATATTTATAACTTATTGCAAAAAAAAGTATTTAAAGTATTTTATTTTAATTAATTAGAAATATAATTAGAAAAATATCTAACCTCTATATAGAACTTAAATTGTTTGATAAATTAATAAATACAATACAAGCCACAATATAATGCAAATTATTTGTGTTTGTATTTTTGATTGTATACATATATACAATAATTATAAAATATATATATATATAGGTTTCTAATATATAATTACGGAAATATGTATATATGTGAGAGAGTTAAAATGTGTGTTGATTTTTGCTAAAAATGAAAAAAATTGATATATATATAACTTCAAAAAATATATAAAAACTATAAATGTGATTATATTATATATAGCTCACATGTTATAAAAATAAAAATGTGGTTTTTAAAAGTGGCCAACGTAGAGCCACAATTATTTAAGATTTCAGAATCTTAGAAGTATTAATATAAAACGGCTTCTGCCTTACCGAAATGTAGACTATACTAGAAAGTAATCGACAACATATTAATAGATGTTTTTGGGCAACCAAAGATTAATCCACTCTATACACGAGTTTACAAATTTAAAATTTTAAAGTGTATGTAAAATTTGATTGAAATTCGACGCAGAAAAAAGTATTTCCATTTTATGGAAATTACTAATCAGGGATCATCGTAGATTACACTATTTCCGACGCGATTAAAAAAAAAAGTGGGTAAGCCTAAAGAGAATGTAAGGCTTTAAAAGGTAAAAATGACTCTATATGTTAATCGTGAACTTGTAATTCATCCGGCAATTTATGTACACATATATATATCTGCTTCATTAAAAAACAAAAGAAAAAATTGCATCAATCTATGATCGTATGCACTCACAGACATCAGATATTCGAGTGTTTTAAAATTTAGATAAAACTGAGATTTTACTTTGAGGACCGGAAACAACAAATTTGTGTTCTTGTGTAACCAACACTTACTACGGATCGGGGATACAAATTTATGTTCTGATAAAATGTAAAACATTGTAGGGAACAACGCCGAGTTACGAGCAAAGCGCATCGGTCGGTCCTCAAGGTGTTTACCATGTAATAACGACTGTGTATAAATTTTATCTTCTCGGATATACAATATAATGCAAACAAAATCGCAACGTAACCGATGAAAAAAAAGTCGAAAGAAGAAATACAGTCGCGTCACATACAATGTAACCGATACGCGGAAGTTTAAAAAATACGCGATGTGTTTAAACACGAAGTGATTTTATACACAACTGCGAAAGAATAATCTCTTCGAGCGATAAAAGTCTCATATTTCCAGGGTAATGCGAGATGTGTATCTTTGGTTCTAACATGAGATATACTCGTAAAAACAAAAACGAATAAGACGTAACGAGAAGTTGACAAGAACTTCGAGCCGCTTTAAAACCTCTTAATTGCTGTCATACGCTTTTTCGTTTTATTATTTTATTTTGCTAAGAATGTTAAGTGTCGTGTACCTCGGATATATATAATAATATATATAATGTATATGTTAAAATGCTGTGTCCGACTTATCGTGTATCCAGTAAGTACTTGAATCCGTTTATCCGTTTAAATGTGTACGAGGCCGTTGAGGCCAAGAGAACCGCGAGTGTGACGAGTTGTTTCTTGCACAGGTTTTCTCGATGTCTCGTAAATTTAACAAACTTTTATCGTGGTCTATTAGTATTGTGAACATTTATAAAAGAGAGAGGGGGAGAAAGAGATATATATATATATTGCTAATTTCTATTTCTAATCGTGCTGAATTAAAATTTTTCGCAGCGTAATTATACGATACGGCCAAATCGCATGTATGTATATTTACTAACTGATTTGTAATAGTATTTATTAACATTGAGTTTAAGAAACGGTAAATGTATGTAATCGGAGCGAGATGAGAGAAGAAGATGCGCTTATCTGGGGGCTCGATATATTTCGTACATATATACATACATATATGTGTGTAAAAAGTGTCCAGAAAAATTATATTTTAAAAATTTATATTTTATATAATAAAATATAAACGTTTTATATTTTATTATATCAAAATAGAACGTTTTTTACCTCAAAATATTATAGTGATTGAATTTAGCGATGGAACTAAATTGCGAATGTGTGTGTTCACGCA
>QVOA01018445.1:0-12396 GCA_014825685.1 Pseudomyrmex cubaensis | reverse complement strand
CCTATGACCAGCGGTCTAATCTTAATCTGATATTACAGACGATAGCACGACAATGATTCACTTATATTAATGCGATAGACGACAAACACATCCAAGGGTCCGTGTGGCGTGATCAGAAAACTAACATTCTCCCTCTTCCCTTCTCCGAAAAAATCGGACGAGCCGACCAAAACGGAGGATCGTTGCTGATTGGCAATCTAACAAAGCTACTCGGCCGACTAATTAACAAATAAGAACCAGCGAGGCTTAACTAAGTCTTCCGATTGGAAGAGTCCTCGCTTACTCAAAAATGTATATAAGTCGGGACCGGTGTCAGAAAAACCCGCTGATCCTAAGTCTCGAGAATATCGCAGAGAAAAATTACTGATCTCGTTGCAAATTCCGAGAGCAAAACCGTGAAGTGAGTGCAAGTGCGAACAGTGCGCCTAGACACCGCCGAAGCCGCACCAGGTTGCACCAGTGAGCGACTTACTGCCGAACACCGAAGCTAAGCCGTACGGGCCACAACACTTAGAATAAAACGAAGGTCAACTAAGTAGTAAGTCTACATTACAATTTACAATTATTTTTATGCGGAGATTTCACTGCTCACAAGCTGCTCAATTCCCGACTTTACGACTAATTTTCAAGAAATCGAGAGGATCGGTTATTTAATAATTCAAAAATAAATAACACACTCCGAATTTAGCTTCAATCGGAAAGACTACTCGCGACATCCAGCCGTCTCGGGAGGCATCCGAATTTAGCATCAATCGGAAGGGCTACTCCCGGTATCCAGCCGTCTCGGGTAGCGTCCGAATTCTTTTCTCTCTCGGGTCTAAATCGCTGAGACAACCAGAACTCACCATCTCCGAAAAGCGGTTGTGAAGCCAGTAAAGTACATAAGCCTAATTACGTAAAATCATTTAAGTGGATCCCCGAAGAACAACTTCGAGAGCGGGAAAAAGGCCCAAATGCCGCCGGCGCCGTCCTTCGAGTCCCGCTTCCGCCGGGGTGCTCGCTCGTCTGCTACGCAGACGACACCTTCGTCCTGTAGGGTGGACATGACGAGCGAGTGGTAGCGGAGCGGACTTCCTTGACGGTGGCGGCGGTGTCCCACCGCATAGGGTAGTTGGGGCTGGCTCTCGCGCCGGCAAAGACGGAGGCGGTGGTTTTCTGTCGCAGAGGGGATCCTAACGGTGTGGGTTGGGCCGACTCGCGTCGCGATCCAACCCTACATGAAGTACCTGATGTCCAGGTAGACAACAGGTGGAGGTTCGAGACCTTTGAGTACGTGGTCCGCAAAGTCCGAAAGATGGCCTAGATCCTGAGCCGGCTTCTCCCCAATCTCGGAGAGCCGCGGCAGAGTGTATGAAAGTTATATTCTAACGTCGTGCACTCTGTCGTGATGTATGGTGCCCCGGTGTGGCAACGGGAGATTGAAGTTGGCCAGGTGGCCGTTCCTTTGGCCTTGGTCCAACGCCTTGTGGGTGGTCGAGTGGTGCGGACTTCTTGAACTGCGGCCTTTGAGTCCGTTCGCTTGCTCGCGCGGACCCCACCTATCGGTCTGCTGCCTTACACAGCTATTCTTACACCTCGGCATGAAGAAAACCTTTCGGAACAAAGAAACTGACGACTCAAAAGACGAGCAAATTGCCTTAACAGCCATAACTTCTCAAGATCGCGACCTTCAAAACCAAGCACCGATGCCTCATGTAAGGACTAACCCCCTGAGGCCCGAATCACTCTACACTTTAAAACTCAAAGACTTGAACTAGAACTTTTAAATTCCGAAAAAATTAAAAACACGAAAATCAACATAATTCCGAACGCGTACAACCTTAAAATAATATTCAATAAACCATTGCAGTAACAAACGCGAGAAGCAAGACAAATAAACAAGTAAATACACTAAACAAAAACTAACATAATGATCTTCTAAAAACAAAAACCCATACCCACAAAACACCAAACATAATAATAGTAACTTCCTAACCAGCTTACGCAAACTCGTATACAAACACACGTATAACTCCTTAGAGACGTATAACGCCTTATAGTGAAAAATGGAAATCCCCACGATCGACACTCGACATCTGACGCGCTCGCCCCTCGCCGTGAGGATACATCACGTCACCTTCTTATTTCTGGGTCCACCTCGAAAACGGGGAAGAGGAATTCGCCTAGATGATGGAGGAGCTCCAAGCGCGAATGCGCCGACGAGGGAGCTACCTCATCTGTTGGCCAGACCAAGTGAAGGCCGAGGAGGTATACGCCGTAAAACTTGACGACGGGACGTGGCAGCGCGAACTAATTAAGTCCCCAAGGTCCAATCCGTTCCCCAAGGTCCTGGGGAACGGATCCGTCATAGTCGCGCTGCAAGACTACGGAACCAACATGTTCCGCAGGGTCCACCAGCTATTCATACTGGAGGACAGATTCCGTGACGTTCCGTGGCAGGCAATTCCCTACTCATTAGCCTATACCGCGCCGAGCAACCTGGCGCCTGTGTGGCCAAAAAAGGCCAACGTGCTAATGAAGTTGGCATGCGAGAATAAGACGGGATGGATACGGATCAGAGGGACCATCCACAACGAGGCATTTGTTAACCTTACGGTAAAAATGCATGATGAGGGAGAAGCCATGGAGATACGTACGCTCTTCAAGGATTTCGGGTACACTCGAGATATGTCCGAAGTGAAGAGCGGGGCTCAACCCTCCATTAAAAAAAAAAAAAAAAAAACACACAAACAAAAACTATCAAACAATAAGTGATGATAATTAATTGAATTCTTCTGCCTTCAATAAAGTGAAACGATTTCAATCGACAAAGTTGTGCTTGCAACGCGCAACGCCGAATGCGAGGTATCGGAAAGCCATGGGAATTAATTGACAAGCGAAACTCGCCCACGTCTCTCTTTCTCTTTCCCGTGTGCCGATGCATTTCTGAATTCGAATTCTGAAATACTCGTGACACGCACGTACACACTTTAAATCGGCGAGAGGGTGTGCAACGGTGTCGCGACCGGGCTGCTGTCAGCCCCGCGTATGATTTATTGCCGGCACGAACAAGCTCCTCGTAATTTACGCACCCCATCACCCTCGTGTCCCTTCAACTCTCCCAGCCTTCGATGTTATTTCGCGAAACGTCCAAACAGTCGCGCGGTCGTGTAACGTTGACGCGACGAAAGGAACAATTCGCCTCCCATTCGCGGCGTCACATATCCGTTCGGGCTCGTGGCTCGTTATAATTATTCCAAGTTGATAATTATGACATCTACCAGAAAGCCGTCGCTCATCGCGGATGATTAATAACGTCAATTTTTATATCACACTGAAATCGATTAATAACGTAATGAGTAATAACGAAGTGTCACGCTAGTGTGACTAATTGATTTTTATATCAACGATATTGATAACTTATATGTTATAATGACTGTTAAATGTTATAATGACCACGTGTATGTATGTATGTATGTATGTACGCATGTACGTGACATGTGTGTATGTATTGTTATGTTATAGAATAATTTAACAATGTCAGAGGTGGTAATATTATTAACCACTTATAATTATTATTATAATTAATGTTAATAATTGCTTAATAATAATTGTAATAATCATCGATTTTAATAATAATCATTTGTAATAATTAATATCAATTTTAACACGATAATCATGTGTGACAATAATTGATGACCATAAGTACGAAAATAACTCCGATCATACTGATCGAAGCGATAGAAGAAACAAAATACGACAAGGAAATGAACGATTGCTTTACTTGCTTATCTGTCATTGAGGCTATTCTTGTGTTCGGGCCGTTCCCACCCAAGTTGACCTCGCGAAACATACGCGATTCTTTGTTGAGGATTACGAACGTTCTTCCTCTTCCTCAACGCGCAATCCTCTTTTCTAAATTAACCTCCCCGACTGCACTAACTCACACCACGGTGGAGTCCATTATCGTCGCGAATATCGACCCTCTCTCCCGATGAGGGGTGGATCCCTCTTTCTTTACGACGGCGGTTTTGGCAACAAGCTCGTCGTAAATTCGGCAGATAATTCTTCTACTCTGGCGCTAACCTACATTACGAACGATTTATTGCAGTTTATAACTTCACGACGTCTTTCGACGACTAAGTTTAACTTTGTGAGTTCTGCAAATTCGGAGTCTATACGTGCTTGCCAGGGAACGCGAGTAGCATCTTCGTTTTAAGAAAAAAAACTGTCTCGCGAAACTAAAAGCAATAATCGCGGTCCCGCGAGATCTCGGTAAAAACTGTGACACATTATCGTCGGCGCCAAACGCGTTAACAAATTTTCGTTAACAAATAAATTATATACAGCAACTGCTCGAGAATTCTGACATCCAGTGCGCAAAGTGACAAGTAAAGTAAGCGAGTTACATAATACATACAATTATTTGTACGCACTCGCATTCGTCGAGATAGATTCAAGTTAATGAGAAGTTAAGCTATATAGAAATTACGTATACAACGCTTAAATATTCGCGCATAATACATAACATTCCACGCGCGTCTACATTGCATTTGCACGGGTAACAAAACGCGTATTATTATGCCATGTCAGCTTTCTGAATTACTATTCATCTTTACTGACGGGCGGCATGCAAATCTATTTCCGCACTGTACCAAGAGAGAAGATGCAACTGATCCGCATCAAAATCTGTTTCTAATTACTACACGACGAGATACGACACAATTGGATTAAATTTATAGAAATATCCTGATCACATTTGCAAACAAAATATTTTTATTTCTTCAAATTGATCGCGTGAAGTACGTTCGTCTTCAATTGTCACACAGAATTTATTTTATCTGCCACTCTCATAATTGTGCGATTCAGCTACTGCAGCCGCGATTGCATCGTCATAATTCCCCGCGCAAACCGGCTCAAGAATCTAGCTTTAGCGGTTTTAGTAATCCGGTTTGACAATGAAGTGAGAATGACTATTCGCCGACGCGTCTCTCTCTCGTTAGACAATCCCGCCTCTTGTGAAATTCATTTCCGGAGAGTACGCGGGATTCACCGCCGCGGCCGGGTTTACCGCCGGCTTTAATTCCTTTTTTGCATGCATTCTCGCCGACCACTCATTTTCTCGCCAGCTCGCGCGAGATATGACAAAAGCGAATTCGATCGCGCGGCAGAACGCGGAGGAGAACGCCGATGAAGAAGATCGGAGCGAAGACGCACGACCGAACGTGTAAGACTCGCCCTCTCTTAAATTCGACACTGAATCCGAAATCCTATTTTAAGCGCCGATCCCTTTAATCCGCGCTGGAAACGGATTATGGAGATAATTTCGCCAAGTCCGCTCACCCCCCTTTTCTTCTAATCAGCTTTCATGCATTTACCACACTCGATGCAAAATTCTCGGAATCTTCGACTCTTACGCGTCAAGAGATAGAAATTGCCGCGAATCCAAATAGAAATCTTCATTTCTCGGAATGCTCGAGCTTTCTATACTCATACTAATGCCCGTTTAACAAATCGACATCAATCGCAGATGACATCACCGAAAATAGTCGCTGGACAAAGTAATAGACATAAAATTGCAGAGTATATTTTTGAGAAAACTACGTGGCATTTTACACATTTAATAAAAAATTTGAAGATTATCTATTTGTAATATCATCGAAAAACAGATATAATAAAACGAATGAATCTTCTATCTATAGATAGAAATCTATCTATAGAATTCTATATTATAGATTCTATAGATAGAAATCTATCTATAGAATTCTATCTATAGAATCTATAATTTTCCTCCAGCTTACACATTACAGTTTCTGTCCGCAACATCGTAAACGACGTATCGTGCGGAAGCCATTACCGGCAAGCCGGGCCCGATTTCTCCGCAAGGTCGATATCGCTCGTTCACGGTAGAGACGCCGCTTGATCGATATTAATCGCATTCCGCCAGTGGTGACGGCCTTCTCTGATTGACGACGACGACGACGATTAATGCGGATCGTCGGGTTATGCTTCAGATAAACCGGCTGATCCCATTCCGTGTATGTGTGTACGTGCGTCTCTCTGCGGAGATAGAGAGCGAGCGCGTGTAGAGCGCGAGCGTATTTACGTTTCCCAATTTACGTGGTCAGAGGCGTGAGTGCGCGTGGCTCTCGCTACTTCACGCGCCATCACGCGTACGTGTAGGCACGCGTGTGCGAAACGCGCCTAAGTTGCGCACACACGACCGACCGGACGGAAGGTAGACGAACGGAATTTCCATCTGCTGCCGGTTGTCGTTATCGTGGACCCAGCCGCAGATCTCGGGGTCACTCGCAGTTGCACGTCATGCTGAATTTCTCTCTACTTCGCTCTCTCGTCTCACGCGGAATCGGTCGGACGAAGAACAGACGTGAATAATTCATCGAGTTCCGACCGCACTTTCGGTCGTCGCTGAGCTCGCGGGGAACAATCGTCTCCCCCCATCGCCGTTCCCATTCTTTTTCGTTTTTTCCCCTCGCTCCCCTTTTTGTTGTTTTCACTTCTTCGCTTTTGGAATTCATAGTTCGTTAGCGTCGTCCCAAACAGAACGCGGCCGGCATGCATTCTTCGTTAACCGCGAATGCACGGTAGTCACCATCGAGAAGAATTGTAACTCTACGACAGCAGATTGGATTTAACGACGCTATCGTGACTCAACGCTCCGCAAGTGACCTCTTTATTAACCGGATCAATGTCGCTAGTTTAGACGAGTAATATGTCGGAGTTTTTCTCGTGTCGACTGTCAATTTAGTCTAGCTCATAGGTTTGTCTAACTCATCTTAAAAACTTTTGTAAGAGTAAATGAGCCGTAACTAAATTCGTCAAAGAATTATAAATATATACACACGAGCGTAATACTAATCTCTTTTTCAATAATAAAACTAATTTAAATTAATATAACAATTAAAAATTATTATATACTACATATAAATAATATAAATATTATAAATTAACAATAACTTTTAATATAAAACTTTTATACTATAAAATAAAATTTGTAATTTTTATGTAATATTATAATGATTTTAGAGAAAGGGAAAAATTGTATGATTTATAATTCAATTTTAATATAATAAACTTATAATTTTTATTTTTAGTATAATAAACTTTATATAAATATATGTATATTAAAGTAGCAGAAATATAACGTTTTTTATGTGATATAAGATCAAGCAAACAAAGAGACCATAAAATCACTGTTGTGTGTGTGTATGTAAGTTGAGAATAATTTATTGAATCTGTTTACTTGGTGAAACATTTCAATCTCTATTTATTTTATCAGTCTATACACAAACAAAATGACAAAGTATAAAATGTTATCGTCTCTGAAAATGGAATAAATATATGTTTAACTAAGTGTGTTGTACATTAAATGTCACTGTTTGTCACAATAACATAAACATTGTATTTTTTTTATTTTACATTTGATCTGATGTTTGAAGTGTTTTTATACGGCAAAATCATATATGAAGCATCCAATATTCCAGTACGATATGAATCGCCTGGCCGATCATAGTCATGATCTACAACGCGGGAGACACGAAAGTTCGTCAAAGAGCAATTCGTTACACATCAAATTATCTTTCCCAATCCACAGAGCTATTGACAGAGAAAAGAGAGAGAGAGAGAGAGCAGTGCTATATACGGAACAGCTGGTGCAACCAGATATGCCGGCAAAACATTTTCACCTCACTGAATTGTCAACGACATCGCGTGCGCGCCGCGGCTTAATCCGCGTCCAGCTTTTTCCATTCGTTTCGTTTGCCAGTACGGCAGACGTATATCGATTATGTTCGCCGTTTTCAAAGTGGCTTCGTTTGCCGCAATCGCGGGACCGCGTGTTTTTCCCCCGATACATACGGCGAGGTTCGCGGCATAACTGGCTTTTTTTTAATGACAGTTTCGCTGAGTCGATGGCGCGATATCGTCACGGGTCTCGTTAGCAAATTCGATGATGGGGCCCGCCGTTACTGTCATCGATCCCAAAATCTCGTTATGCTTCGCGATATGATATCGTCGAAAACGAAAAAAGAATGGCTACGTCGCCGCAAGGTAAAAATATTGCGTGGTTTTGCAACGGATATATTTCATATATCCGCAGATAACTTCGGCTTTCGTTAATCCTGCTTTTAGAAGTCGACAGTGCGCCGTCTATCTTTGGTCCTCTTCAAAGTGATATTGAAGTTTAACGAAATTTATGCAATTCCTTATTAAAATAAAGTTTTTAGGGAAAAACAGAAAATATAATTTATTAGAAAAATTAATAAATTTGAAGTATATTTATTTGAAATATATCAAGAACTTGCTACTATTAAGATATTTCGAGAAAGGAAAATTTATTTAGCACATCTGAACTAGAGAAATAGAAAATAGAAGTATTTCTCGTATAAGAATTGTCAACAACGTTTGTTCAAAAAACTAATTTCTTCACAAAGTCTTTACATAGTTTTTACTTACAAGATGTATGTTCTCGATGTGTTACGCTTACAATATTCACGTTTATAACGTTTAGGACTGACCGGTGTGACTTCTGATTTGTGACTATCTCAAATTCTGTTCGAGAACAGTTTTTATAGGCTTAGCATCGGCTGTTATTTACTGAAAAAATATCTTTAGATTTTTTCCTTTTGAACTGTTTAAAAATATCAATAAAAATGTCACTAGTTAATATCATAATTTGATGCATTAGATATATTAGTTATCAGATAAGTGATATCTTAAGATAAGATGTGATAGAATCTGACAAGGCGACAGTGCATGTCTGACGGTCATATTTAAAAGTAATATTAAAGAAATCTGATTGTGTGTGTAAATATATATTATAAAACAAACAATTTTATCTTTATATATAAATGATAAATAATATAATATTGAAATAATACTATATAATAATATAGCTGAGAGAAAGAGAGACATGTGATTTTATTTCTTTGAAGTTTCTCGTGTCATTATCAAACAAAGTAGATATATACTCGATATTTTAACAGTATTTACAAAGATTTTGAGCAGTGGTTTCTTGAATAATGTCTTATTAAACGATTTTGTTGGTGTTATGTGATGAAATACAAGTCATATACATACACCGTCTCTGATTTAAAAAAAAAATCGAATGCGCAAAAATCCTCTTCCAAAACCGGTCGTTGTCGAGCTCGCGCACGTTAACTCTCTGGACGGCTGATTTTAATCCGTTAAATGCCATTTCCTTGTACACGTCAGCTGCGAACCGATGAGCTTCAGAGGCATCGAATGTCCGGCGCTTCGCCCGCCATTTACTGCCGGGAGCTAGCTCGCCGTTCTCGAGTGCTCTCTTACGCTATTCCGCGCCGATTGCATCGGATTCGCGTTTGTGTGCGCCTATAACGCGATGCGTCGCTCGTGTCTGCGAGCCCGAAATGCATTCAATTGACCGAGCGATAAAAATAAAGGAAAAATCGGAATTATGAAAATTTGACTCGTTGTCGAGCGAAAATGTGCTTGTCATTGAGCATAAAATGTATGACAATGTATACCAAATAACATCTATTGTTTAAGATATTGATGCAGCTTCACGTGTTAAACTCTGTTAAAGCATTTACGATACCGATCGTACATCATATATTTGATGACATCGTATCAGTCACAACTAATAAATCATGACACGTACTTTGAAGTTGGCACGATAGTTCATCTACGCCGAATAGCGAATCTCTGGCGCATTGTGAAACCATGAGAAAGGAATAAAGTTGCATTCATTCGCTCGTAACTCACGCGATATACATCAGCAAGTATTCCATAGTCCTCGTTGCGTACATGCACGTCAGATGACAATCCCTCGGCCAGAATGTGGCGGGATAATATTTCGTAGTTTATCCGCCATTGGACTCACGTGGGTTGGAAAAGCCCCGAAGGGCCGTTCATTACGTTTGCACCGAGTGTTCGTCGCTATCCGCGAGATATCTCTGCGTCATTCCAACAAGAGAGATAGAAACAGAAAAAAGGAGAGAAAGAGAAAAGAAAACGCGGATACGAACAAGAGAAAAAAAGGGGGATATTTGAGAGCGACGCGAGCGAACACCCTCGGTGCGAGGGACTTTTCCCTCCGCGAGACTCGTAAATTCTGGTGTTGCGGTGTGTGCGTTCGTAAACTCGGTTTTTTTTTTTTTTGCAGCCGAGGCGTGACGCTGCGCCCGGTTATAATTAACATAGGATGATGCGCGGTATAAATTACAATTATACTTGATTTACAAGATGCGATAGTCGCGAGTTGGATAGTCGCGCCTCTCTTCGCCGCTGATCCCCTTTTCGCGTCTTCGTCGCTCTCTTCGTCCACCACACTTCGCGCTTTTAAAGCCTCTAATCCTCCGGGGTGGTATCGTCGTCTATTTTTGCGCACTCCGGATGACCCTTTTCACAGAGTACTACTGAATAAACATATCCGCGCCAAACCGCGCCACGTTGCGTACGCCGCTCGCTGTCGTATTTAAAGGCGATGTTAAAAGTCTTGCTTTGCAACGCGTTTGCATTCTCACATTGCACCAACGCGTCGCGCCAGTCGGTTGCACTGTGTGCGTAACGCTTTTCTATTTCGTATATATTCCGATTTACCATCTACAAAATGTAACAAATCTTTTACGGTTTTTAAAAAATCAGTTACGCTTACGACTTTTTTTTGCAAAAATTCAACTCCAGCATTCCGAGAACAAGAAATTCTAATAGAGAAAAAATATATTGAATTTCAGACTTTTATGACTTGGTCATAAGTTTTTTTTAAATAGAAATATTTTACAGAGTAATTTTGTTCAAAGCTTTTTAGAAAATTATGGAGGCTAAATATATGTATATCTTGTTCCTTGTAATCGCGACAAAAGAAATTTAAAGAAATGTACGAGAACCTTTCCAATTTCGTCGAGAAATCCTGACGATCTTTTCCGTAATACAAATTCGTAACTAGATCCAGATAGCCGAGTAAAGCTGAATCTAAGACACGTCGTCGGGGTTTCACAGAAACGGTTTGCATGTCTGAAAATGTATGTGCCAGGCCGTACCGAGTCACGTGCTAGTCAACGACAGCGGGAGTCCTCTTAATTATGCCACCGAGTTCTGCACGAGACACAATATGGAAGTTTAGGTTAGGTTAATAATTTCAGCTGTGCTGAAACGTGCATGCCGAACTTCTACAGAAGAATTCAGACGGTACCAGGGATGCCTTTAGGTCGCTATTGTTATCACGCTAACAAGAAACGTGTCGCACCTGTCCGGAACCGATTTGACTCTCCTTGACATATATTGTGTTAAACACAAAATTATAAGTAACTCATAATTTGTTTTTATTTGTTTTAATTTGTTTTTTGTTTTTGTTTTATTTGTTTTTACTAAGCGACAGCAAACTCTTAAATGATTGAATGCTATTAAATGTAAAGTATGAATCGATCTTCACAGACAGCTTAAGTGTTTTTTTATCACAATATTAGATAAAGGCATACCTGCGTGTTTATTTGAACACAACCAATGACGTAAATGTTAATTGTTGCGTAACAATTATTTAGAAGTTAATTGTTGGAAATTTTCAAATAAATAGAAATAGAAACGTTTTAGCATCATTTAACAAAAATCACAACGTATTGCACAACGTAGTTGCATTCTACGCGACATAGGCAAATGACACGGATCAGCGAAAACGTTAATGCAAAGAAATTTATATATGTTGAGAGTGTGAGTGTACTTGTGAAATCGCTTCGTCTCCGAGCAAAGGAATGTCTATCCTTTAGCGTCTGCTGATCGTTTTCGTCAATTCGCAATAGTCACGCACACCGGCGGTACCATCGCGGGACAATATCAGCGTTTTTATTACGGCAGCTCTGGTAATCCAAACGAGTGAACTCCGAAAGCGGACGTGCCATTATACGCGGTTAAAGCAATTTCCGGAAATCCCTCGTGACGTTCGACAAATGGACTGCAGTCATAAATAGTTTCTGCAGTTACAAGATAAAGTACAAGAGATGATCCTTCCGTCTCGTTCGTTCTCCGACATTTTTGTCAAAGATTAATGTGCTTTTTTATTATTATTACAATACTTATAAATGTGTCTATTTCTTTTTGAAAGTCTACTACAATATGTATGAACTGCACGCGCATTAAAGTGCGTTCGCTTTAAGCGCTTATGCGCTTTGTGAGCGTCAGTTTATCTTTGTTTTACATTTAAAGAGCAATGAAGACGGATTGATGCTTAAAGCGCATAAACGTTCAAAGCAAATGCATTCTTAGTAGCACATTTATCGATAAGAATGAAGTGAGCCAATATCTGCATCAAAATTATTCTCGCGTTATCAAAACCCTAAAAAAGTCTTTAGAAAAGAAAAAATCATACGCCAAGTACATAAAAACTATCCAAATATACAAACTATCTATTACATAAATCTT